>VZRQ01009502.1:520304-538157 GCA_013397975.1 Machaerirhynchus nigripectus | reverse complement strand
AAGGAAAGGAAAGGAAAGGAAAGGAAAGGAAAGGAAAGGAAAGGAAAGGAAAGGAAAGGAAAGGAAGGGAAAGGGAAGGGAAAGGGAAAGGAAAGGAGGAAAGGGAAAAAAGGCAAGGTGGGGGAAGACCCCTCTTGTTTCCTACGCACATTTGCAGGCTGCAGTTCTGAGGTGATGCAGGCAGCTCCAGCCACCTTCCACCGCTGTTTTGCTGGGGCTTCATGGGCTGCTGCTCTGGTGCAGCAGAGCTCTGGGGCTGCATGTGGCACTTTGTCTCCACTGTCAAGGTGTCCCAGCTCCCCCCAAAGCCGCTGCTGCTGCAGCCAGTGGGTCCCTTGGAGGGGTGGGAGCTCAGGGGCCTGGCTCGGAGGGGAGCTCTGTGCCTGTCCTGGAGCTGGAGGTGGCTCCAGCAGGGAGCCTGGCTCAGCCCCGGGGCTGATGGGGGTGGCTGGGCAGGCTCTGCTCCCCGTGAACCTCGTCGGGCTCTTTCCTCCGACAGCTGCGACCTCTGTTCCCTTCGGAGCGAGGTGGAGAGCCATCAATTTGGAAGTGAAATACTGAGGTCAAAGGAAGACTAAAGATCATCTGGTGTTACTGAAATCAAAATGAAGGAACTATTTTTAAAGTTGGACCAAAAAAAAAAAAAATAGCATGAGCACTAAAGCTTACTGCCTTGTATGTGGTTTCACTAATCCATGAAATTATACCTGTCACAGTAACTTAGTTTTTATTAAAACTGAGTTTTGCTTTGTGTTGAACTGTTAAATTGCACAAAAGCAATGAATCTCAAGTTAATTAATACTTTGACCCTTTCCTTTGTGAGATTAGTTTAATATTTTTGGATTAATTAAAGTATGCAAATAGAAACTGCTGAAAGATCACTTCCAGATTTGCAAATATTGTAGTGCTTAGAGTAAATATTTAACTTTGATCTTTACTTTAATTTGCCTTTTTGGTCATAATGGTGGCCCTCCTGTTTCTTTTGAAGAACGTCAAGTGTTTATATGGAAATTCTGCTGTTCCATTTAAATGCTCGGAGACCTGAACTTGCTTCTGTTAAGGTCAATGTGACAAAATTGTCACTAGACCCCATTTGTGTGTTTCTTATTTTAGCAGTACAAGGAGCTTCATTAAAGGCAGTTTATGTCTGAGTGAGAGTGCAGGATCAACCTCTTTTGTGGCACAGCAGAAGCTATTAGTGAAGAGAACTGTACCCACCTCGGGGGAGAGGCTTTTTTCTCTCCTGGAATTAATTCCAGTTCTGCTGACTCGCCCAGCTGGTAGAGGAGCAGTGGGTAAGCCAGGACTGAGCCTCTGAGCCGAGTTTAGCTTAGTTCTGGGTAAGAACTGGCCGAGTTCAGGGTGGCTTTGAGTCTCCCTCGGGCTCTGTGCGGGGTGGAAAGCCCTGTCATCCCCCTGGGCTGGCACAGCTCCGGGAGCTTCGGGGAAACCGAGGAACCCCCGCGAGTCCCGGGCACCCTCCCTGCGCCCTCCCGGTGCCCTTCACCCCGAGCCAGCTCTGCTGCGGCTGCCTGGCACTCGGGCTGCGCTCTGCCCACTGCTCAGCTCTGATAAGAGCCCCTGCCAGGCGCTGCCTGCAAGGAGAGCAGCAGCTCTGGGCTGTGACCTGTTCCTAATCCTGCCTGCCTTCCTTTCAGCCCGTGTTATCAGCTGCAGCGTTTGCAAATTTGCTTACTTTTCTAATCTTTCTCCTTCTCCCCTCTGCAGTGTTACTGCTATCATGAGTTCTTCATCTCCATTTCTCACATTTCCCTACGCAAATTGAGTGGCCATTAAAATGGTTTAAATTAAGACATTTCCTCCTTTCGTGCAGAGTGCATCATTGCCTTTTTTTGTGCACTACTTAAAAAAAAATTCCTTATCACAATGTTTCAGGCAGTTTACATGATATTCTATTAAAAATCCATTTTGTCCAAGGTTGTCAGGATTCATAGATTAAAGCCTTCCAGACTGTGTTTTGTTAGGAATACATTCATAAATTCACCTCTTTAGTAGTCCCATAAGCTTGTATTTAAAACCTCTTTTTTGATAATGTAGTTGAATAAAGAGCATAAAAAGAAAAGATTTATTTTAAATATACACACACACCAGTAGATATACCCACATCTTTTCTGATGTGTGTGGAGCTTTGCTTTGCCCTTACTTTTGCTATCTCAAAGGACTTCCTGGTAGCTCGTTGAGTGAGGAGATTGATTGTTGCCATCTGCATTTCCTCTCCCTCGTGCTCTCTCCTTGGGGCAAAACTCTGAGAATCTCATTTTGGTGGGGACAGTTGAAGCAGCAGTGTTTTGGTTCAAAAAGACACCGTTTATTCTTCAAGCACAAATAGTTTTGCCCTGTGCCTGCAGCTGGGACCGAGCACTTCCATTCCATAGGAAAGGATCTTCATGAATTTCTGCTTTGAGTGCAGACATTGCAAGGAAGTCAGGGCTGGTGGGCTTTGCTGAAAACCAGGTGTTTTCAGCCCTCTGTGCAGAACAGCTGAGCTGCTGAAGGGCTGGGATCTCACCCAGTGCTGTCAGGCTGGATGCTGAATTAGTGCAAGAAATGCTTTTGAAATACATGGCCAGAATTTGGGAGTCTACCAGACACGAGTCCTTGGTGGTTTCCAGAAAACAGATCCCACTTTTGTAAAGATCATGCAGGCTTTTTGCACCAAAAGATGGATAGAGCCTTGCAATTCTCGTGTCCTCTGCTCCCAAGAGTTCTCTGGAAGCATTCCAGGAACATGCCACAAATTAGCCTGCAGTGGGACCAGGGCAAGAGGGCTGGAAAAATGCCCTGAGAGCCTGGTCTGTCTTGGCAAGCTGTGGTACCCCGTAACTCAGGGCTGATATCCTGAGGAATAAGATTTCAGGAGCTTTGCCAGAGTGATCTAGCCTTTTGTAGGATTAGGTTATTTCAAATCAGTGCTGAGCAGGAGCTGAGGTTTCGTGGTCTCATTTGAAAGGCTCCAGAACAGAACAGATTTCATGGTGCTCGGTGTTCTCCTTGGCAGAGAGCTGAAGAACAAACACATCCTGTGCCCCAGCCTTTGGTTCAGGGCAGATGCACTACTTCCAGCACAAAAGGTGAGGCCAGAGAGTTGCAACGCAGCTCTGAAATATATATTTTTATATATAATATACTGAGAGATCATTTTCCTTCCTCAGGAACACTGTCATTAAATTGTATTGGATTATTACCAGGTAAGGAGAGTGTAATCCTTGACAGACTAGTGTTTTAATCAGGAAGGTTATATTTATGCTAACTAGCAAAGTTAATAAAATCGATTTAACCTGCAGTGCTGAGCAGAGTGCTATTGAGACCAAACTGGTTCTTCTCACCTAGGGATTATTTTATCTTCATGTCTATAATACAGCTTCTGCCTCTCAGGATATCCATCACTGCATAAGTTAAACTTGCAGGAGGGGCACTCAGCAAGCAGAAGTAGAAAGAGGGAAATCTTCAGAAGGCTTTGTTTCAAGTGTCTTCAGAAGTATTTATTCTGTTACCTGGAAATTTATGTGTTTTGTAAATTGATACAGACCAGCTCAGCTCTAACATTTGACATCCTCTGTCTTTAAACTTGAATGAAAAATTAAGATTTTATTATGATAATTCAATTGATTTACTATTTTAACAGGTGTTTACAGAATTCCAATTAGATTATTTTATAAAACTGAAATTTAATGTGTATCTATATCTTTAAAACAGGAAAAGCAGTTATTTTATGTATTCATAAGCATGCAAATACATCCTCCTGTTTTAAAATAATTCACTTCTTTTCCTGTGCTCGTGAATACCCTTTGAACCAGGAATATCAGCCAAAAGACAGATATAAAATTTGCTGCCAGTTAAGATTTGTGCATATATTTATTTAAAGTAAACATGTGCTTTTGGAATGGATGATTAGCTGAGCGAAGACGCATCATTTGGGTTTGTTTTCAAAGCTTTTGGAAAGCAAGAGCTGGGTTTCATTCCTCTCTGTGCTCACCTTGCCAGAGTTTGTGACAAAGCTGGCGCGGGTGCCAGCTCTGAGCCTGTTGTCCCTGCGCTGTGGGGAGCCCCTTCCCCACTGCCTGCTCCAGCCCCACTCGGCAGAGGGCAATAAGCAAATGCTCCACCTGGAACCTGAGGCTTCCTGGGGTTCTCTGCACCCTCTGTGCCAGACTGAAATTGTCTCCCGGAGCTCTTTGGAGGTGTTTCTGCCTTGAATCCCCCAGCACCCTGCCCCGGAACGGCGCACTTGGGTCCTGTGCTGCCTCCAAGCCATGAGGAAAGGGCGTGTGGGGCAGAGATCCCAAAGCAGCCCAGGGCTTTGCTGAGCTGATTGCAGTGCCTTGGCCTCCTGGAGGCTGTGCTGTGGCTGTGCCCAGTGCCAGCTCAGCACAGGGCAGGCTGAAGCTGCACGCTCCTGGAGGCTGTGCTGTGGTTGTGCCCAGTGCCAGCTCAGCACAGGGCAGGCTGAAGCTGCACAGAGGAGTTTGGTGCCCCTGGGAGATAAATAAGCCCAGAAAGACAGGCGGCTGCAGCACGCAGCAGAGTGCTGTTAGCCACGCTGGGGGAGGCAGCGGGCCGGGCACTCCAGCACTTCCTGATGTGTTTATTGCCAGAGGAGCTCGCTTGGCCCCGGGACACGGAGTGTGTAAAGTGCCACCAGCAGCAGCAGCTGTCTGACAGAAGATCAATTGCATGTGTTGCTGTGCACAAGAGAGCAGTAACCGGTGCAGACAGACAGCCTTGCTCGGTCTTATTTTAGGCCGTGCAAAGGCAGTGGGCTGGATGCCATGGAGTTCACGTAGTACTATACAGTGAATGAGTAAGAGAAGCAGAGGGAGAAAAGAAACACGAGGAGGTGTGTAAAGCAGACAGGAAAGAATCAAAAAGAGCTGAAGGAGAAAGGCCATGGAGATGGGGAGGGAGAGCCACTGCTGTCACCCCCTGCCAGACTGGTCTGATGTAGGTGAAGTCAGTGGACTTCCTCAGGACCTCCTCCCACCATAAAAGCCATATTTCCATGAGGCCAGACTTCAGCTAGTTTGAAAATGAAAAATTTGCATTAAAAATTAGGGGTGCTTAAGGTGTGGGAAGAAGCCACAAATGGCTGTGTCCTTGGGTGTTTCCCTCCTCTTCTTAGGCACTTGCTGCTTTCCTTAGGTCAGAGGTCTCATGGGCAAAGAAATGTGATTTGGATGTAGGGTGCCCGTGGCCTTTAGAACCTGCAGGAATTCATTCCCTGGCCTTTGGCCACCCCCAAGCAGCTGTCTCCTGAGCCATTGATGAAGAGGATTTATCTTTAGAGCACCAGTTTTTAGGCTGTGACCTCTATTGTGAGTGATGGAGTCTGCTCTGCTTTGTGTAAAGCGTTCCAGCGAGAAGCATCTACACACATTTTCAAACATAAGCGACTCTATTGAGTCATAAAGAAAACCTGAGCTGGAAGAATTGTAACCAACCTTCATTCTTTACATCTCAGCCTTTTTGTATGAAAGAACCCAGGCCAGCTTGAAAATGTTCCTATTAGATGAAAGCACTGACACCTCACAGTAGCTCTGAGAGCACATAAAAATAATAGACAAATTAACAGCACTAGGAGGGACAACTTACAGTAGAAAACTGTGGTGCAAGGATCAACTGTCATTTCTGGAGGGTCTTTCTTCCTCTTCTATTTTTTTCCTTTTTTTTTCCCCATTCAAGGCCAAGAACAATGAAATTGTCTGTCCATCTCCTGTAGGGAGCCTAATAGCCTGGAAGCCACAGGAATTCCCTCCTGGCCAGCCAGCTCTTTGGGATGGCTCTTTGTGCCTCTCTCTCAGATGGGGTCAGTGCTGCTCTGGTAAAATCTCCAGCAGAGCTGGGTCAGAGGGAAGCCTGACTGCTGGAGCAGATAATTGCTCCTGGCCCCAAGAAGATCATGACTTAGCCACTCTTTTTGTTCCATCTTCTTCCATCCCGTCTTATGACCCAAGGGGATCTTTTGAACAAATGCACCTTTGGCAGCTGGAGCAGCCTGGTGTGCAGTGCAGGCAGCCCCAGCAAAGTCAGTGTTCTGTTGTCTGAAAATTTTGGAAAATAAGGAAAATCTTGTTGGAAGAACTCAATACAAACAGAGGCATGAAAATTACTTAGAAAATTGATGCTTGATAAAGATCTCTGGATCTTGCCAAACCAGTAGAAAGCTTTGTGCAAATCCGAAAAAATATGCAGAAAATATCTTCTGGCAGCATTTTTTTTAATGGGACTACAGTGAATTAGGAAAATACTAGGAAAAAACCCAACAAAACCCAAACAGTGGAACTCCAGGCCCTTTGATCTCTTCCTTGGTGTAAAGGTGAACATGCAAAGGAGTGGCTTAAATAAATTCTTCACAATTGTGGTCCGTGGAACCTGATCCAAAGCCTATTCTGAGCAACAGAAAAGCAAACCAAATCATTCTGAAATCAGTCTTGTTTTTTAATTTGACCTAATTACCTCCGTTTTGGGTGTATCACTCCTCGATATGAAGCCTAATATTGATGTAACAGTTGGGAAAGTTTAATTTCAGGGTAGGGTGGTCTGTATAATTAGGACTGCAAGAACGTGGCAGGGAGGCTGGGAGCCAATTTCCAGCGCATGCAGATGAGTGAGTGACTGCTGAAATCGTTGTTCACCCATCGGAGCCTGCATGCTTTTTCCACGTTGGATGCCAGAGGGAATGATGGCATATTCACAATCAATGGGCTTCTCCAAACCTCTGCTGCCTTCCTGTCTCTCTTCCCTGTGCAGTGTGTTTTGATGGCCACGGGGATGGTGGCACGTGGGCTGCCTCAGGAGGTCCGTGACGGAAATCTGTGCAATTGAGGGGAATTTCTAAAGCTTTGCAGAGTTCTGTGTGCACTTTGCAGCTGTGCTGAACTGATAGCTGAAGTCTGGGTGATAAAGCCCAGGTAACCATGGCTGCTGAACTCATCACTTCTGTAACAGATGTCCTGACTCCAGGAACAGAATGATTGTGTGTTGGATGTTGGGGGGTGTTTCTATAATTTGATCATCTTTTTCTTCTCCCGTGATGGCTTGAAGTAGCTTTTCCTTGGTGTTTGCTGGGCTGAATACTCAGAAAACACAATTCTTAGTACAGTTCATGTTAAAAATGTGGGGTCTGCACGTGTTTAGGTACCTGTGCAGCACCTTTAGAGACCTCCCATCACCTCACGGATGGGAAAGCGTCCCTGACCCTTACGGAGATCACAGAAGGAAGGTGGAGAGATGATCCAAACCATTACACCAAAGAAGCACGACCTGATTGTTCTGTAAATATTGTACTTTTCTACATAGTCCCAGCTTGCAAACCTATTCCAGACTCAGGAGAGCACCTTTATGTAGGGTGCCACTTAAGTACCCACTTGGTTTGAAGTACCTGCCTGGTTTCTGTGCATGGCAGGTGTGATGATAAAGGAGGTACTCAGAGCCTGCAATTAGAGACACCAGTCTGCAGAAAATACAAGTCTTGATGGTGAGCCACGTTCTGCATAATGACAGGCATTTATGTGTCACACCTGAAATACTGTGGAAATCAGAAACTGGAATTTTCTGTAGCGCAGGAACATTTCGGGGTATATTTCAAGTGTTGCTAAGGAATTTATTTTTGGCAACTGTACACAGGGATTTAAGTACCATAATTGGATTATTCTTTGATAGAATAGACTGGAAAAGATTATTGAATGAATGTGAAATCGGGGAGCTGGTATCTGAGGTGTGTTTAATTCCCCCTTTTACCAATTTATGAGTTTGGCTTGTAGCAAAGCCTACTGCACACATTTGGATTCCATTCATGATGTGTTGACTTGCTTACTTAATAGCCAGTGCATTAAAGTACAAAAGCTAACAACTCGTTTGTTAGGCATTTAGCCAAAATTTAAACTCATTTTATTGTTAGGAGGTGCTGTTGCTAGACAGGCAAATATTAAGTTTGTTACATTGATTTATTTGAATCATCTGTGCCAAATACATTATAAAACAGCCCAGCATTAACTTTGCATAAATTATTTTTTGCTTTAGTTAGAATTTTGCACTCATTTTGCCATCAATATGCCTCACCTGTGTTTACAACTTAAAAAGTTACAAACTTTTTATGTTTATGTTTTTACGGTTAACTTAAAAAGTTATAAAGTCTTGTAAAATGAAAAAAATAAAAATTGGCTGATGCTTTTGTGAGTGTCAGCATGTGATTTTTGTTTGTTTCCTGTAAACCCCAGTGTTTATTTGACAAGAGCATTAATCAGGAGTTAAGCACTTTGCACCAGGACTTGTAACAGGGGAATCTCCCCTTGGCACTTGGCTGCAAATACCATTTTATTATAGATGTGGACATCTTGTCTTTGGGAACTCACCCTTGGAAGCTGTGTTTGTTCTTTCTGTCGGTCTGGGTGGGTTTTCCCAGGACACTTGTTAAGGGGTTTGCTGTGAAATATTGCAGTCATTAAGGCAAATCACTAAAGCTTTAGCAAAAAAGCTTTCCTTAAAACCAACTGCCAATAACTCGATCTTGCAAAAATGTCTTTCCTTTTTTTTTTTTTTTTTGTTTTGTTGGTGTAATTAATGAACTGGTTTGATTCTTCTGGAGCTCTTGGGCTCACTGGGTCCAAAGCTTGGCACGTACAAGTCCCAAGCAGAGCTTTGCTTTTGGGGTTTGCCCTTCTGCACGTGCGGCCTGGCTGCTGCATTTGTTGGTTCCTATCCCCCGCTGGAACTGCGAGCAGCCCTGAGCTGAGCTGGGCACTCACAGCCCCTGCTGGTGCCTGCTGGGGGGTGTTGGCTGCAGCAGCAGCAGCACTGATGGTGTGAGTGATCTCCCAGCAGTCCTGCAGCTGCTGGGGCAGCGGGAGCCTTGGCTCCCCAGGGAGGTGTCCTGGGGCAGTGGGGACCCTGCATCACCTGCAGGCCTCAATGCACACCTCAGCTCCTCAGCCGAGGGAGGGGGCAGCACTGCACGAGCAAAAAGAATTCGTTTGTCTCTTCTCTTGGGAGTTTTCAGTGCAGAGATTTAAAGCTGGAAGTGTTGACCTCAGCAGTGAGGGAAGAGTGGAGAGGTTTGGATACATGGGTTCCTATTTTCACTCTCCCTCTTGGACAATTTATGTCCATGCTGTGACTGCTGTATCTTTCTGTTAGACAAGCACTTCTTGATGGTGTACCAGTTAATTTCTCTAGTGACAAGAGGAAGAAGTAACTTATTCCTCTTTTAAAAAGAGTGATTTAAGTAGGGAATAATGAATGCAAAATGCTGTCATTAAAAATCAGCAGATAAGCTGATGGATCATCTGTCATTCCCAAGCCTTGCCATAAAGGAAAATTAGATTTTTTTTTTTTTGAATAAAAATGGTAGTGATGAGTATGGAACATGCTGACTGTGAATGCCTTAATAATGAGAACTGTTATTTATTCAGTCAACAACACCTTGTGACTGCTGCTTAACAACACCTTGTAGGAGAAAATGACTTCTTACATACCGAATATTTTCACTTGAGTATCAATTGTCATCCTGTTATTGTTATGAGCTGTTTATTAGTCAATACCACAGGGCTCCAAAAGGCCACCTCTGGTACCTGTGCTGGGTGTGCAGTCACATGCAGGACGCTGTCCCCAGGTCTCAGTGGAGCCGTGCTTGTTTCAGGGACAGACTTTTGGGGAGCTCATTACAGAGCCTCAGCTGATGCTCACAGAGCCAGAGAGCAGCTGTTCCCTCTGTTTTTCATGCCTTTATTTAAGTTTCTCTGTGAATGGGAAGCCCTGCTCCTGTGCAGTGTGCCCAGCAATCCAGATATCAGACTGAGAGCTCTTTGGGGTTCAGTAACACTGAAAACCTGAAATAGGACCTGTCCCAGCCCAGCATCTGACTTAGGCAGAAACCAGAGCTCTGTCCCTCACTGCACACCCTGGAACATTTCTCTCTCATGCATTACAAGGAGACAGGGAAGGAGAAGTTCAAGCCCTCATCTCACTATATTCTCCATCCCAAAAAAGCTTTTCCAATGGCTGTGTCTGCAGATCTGAGCTCCCTTTGAGGAGCTGTTGGCTGCTCCACAGTCAGCTCAGCTTCTCCAATTACTCATGTTTTACATATATTGTGACCCCAAGCCAGCTGAACATAGACATGTTCTGAAAAGACTGTGGTGGAGGGGAAAAAAGTGTCAAATGTTTTCTTAGAAGCTGAAAATACCAGCAGATGTCTGTTGATTCGGAGCTGTCCAGGCACTTGTACCTTTATTCTTCACATGAGTGTTGAAAACCACTGTGGGGCTCCTTTCTTTGTGTTTTACTGAACAATCTCTCTGATGTTTTTTTAATATATATTTTATATATATATAACAACAAATAGTATAAAGAGCTGGAGAACTGGATGGGTGGGAGCAGGAATTGAGTGGAACCAGTTGAATGGAACAAGAAGTTGATCACCTGCAGTGGGACAATTTGTGCTTTTGCCTCTTGTGGTTCAGTGAATTGGTGAAGCTTTGGGGCTGGCACCAGTTAATCCTTTGGTTTCCCTTTTTTGATGAGGGGATGTCTGCTGGACTTCTTCCCTCCACCTCTTCCTCCACCCCGAAGCTCCAGCAGAGATCAACAGGAGTGCTGTGGTTGTGTGAGCTGTAATTCTGTTCCAGCCATGATTATATGTCAGTCTGCTGCACGCTGTAAGTGCTACTCCTGGGTTCCTGCTGGGAGCAGTTGATTAGATTCTAGTACCTTTTATACCGTAGATAAGGATTTTTTTTTTTTAACAAAGCATAGTAACACACAAAAGCCCCCATTTATATTTTATTCCTTTTCTTTCCCCCCACTCATAACTCGTGCTTAAATACAAAACTAAAACGTTTTTTGGCAAGCCTGACCTTCCTTAACCCAATCTGTCCTCCCACTCCAAATAAAATTCAATTTAAAGCTCTATGTTGGCCCTGAATTGTAGGATAAGTCTTTGACCTAGGTAGAAATTTTCTACAAAATGTGAATCTTAAGCTGCATTCTGGACTCTTCTCTGATGAAATGAATGCTAACTGCAAGTTTATTTGTAGTCCCACTTGTTACATTTTTCATTGTCAGCACAAGCTTTATTCCTCCAAATATATTATTGAATGAAAGAAAGCAGCTATTCTTTTATCTGTTACTGCTGATGCCTGTAATTCATCCTGTTCATTTTCTGTGCTGCTATTTTCTTTGTATGGTTCTTCTCCGGATTATGTAGCGCAGAAAAACTTAATTGCTTAAGTCTGATGTACTTTTCTATTCCTGGCAACAGTGTAGGTTGCTGAACCATTATGTGGGAGCTGCCTTCTGGAATATGAAGTGTGTGTTGCAGTTGGGATGTGGCAGGGTGAGGGCCCAGTCCAGGAGGAGCCTTTTAATTATTATTATTATAGTGCTGCCAATTCTGCTGTTATTTCCCGAGCGCTTTCTGCAAGTGGAAAGTTTTCTTTTTGGAGGTCTCATGCTACAAGGTTTTCTTAAAGTTCATGGGGCCATTTGATTTGGAGAGATGAAGGGGGAAACTCTGAATTCATACCCACAGCTGATGTTCGACCAAAACCAGGAAGCAACTCTTTATCTGATGACATGAAAGACCCTTACCTTTCATAGCTAATCTAGTTTGGTTTCTTGCTAATCAAAGCTTTATTTGGTTGTTATTTCAGCTTTGGTTCCACCTGTTTACCAGAAAATACCAGGACAGAGCTGGTACTCTCACGTACAGAGGAGTTTTATTAAGCAGTGATGATGATGCATATTGACAAGTCACTTTTTTTATCATGTCTTTTCAAATATTTACATTCCAAATCCCAGACTTCTGGAGTCAAGTGATTTTGAAGAAGGATTACGCTTGCATTTGAATGTAAAAAGTGAGATTCTGCTTGTTTTGACTGATGAAAAGTCTTGAAAATTTCATGAGACTCAAAAGCTGAGAGCAAAGCAGGAACAGCTAGAGCTTTAGGAACCCTTAGGATGAGCTCCTGAGTGTGCAGGGTGTGAGAGGTGCTGTCTGTGTGCTGGTGAAGCTCTCGGGGCCCTCGCAGAAGGACCATGCCATGGTAGGGAGGCCTTAAACCTTCAGGCGTAAATTATCTGTCTTCTGAAAGTGCTCACTGAATTTCCTGTCTCGGTGATTAATGACTGAGCAGACAGTAATTTTAATATGAGCATGGTTAGTCTACCTGTTAATACCCCGTGAGCACGAACGGGGTGGGTTCCGAGGAGCCCGCCCTGCTAATTAGTATTTCTGTGCTCTCACTAATCGCTTGGACTGGGAACTTGGCCAAAGCTAACAGAAGAGACTTCCAGTACAATAAATAGTTTTAATTTTGTGATCTGATCTTATGCATGGCTCAGTGTTTCTGAAGGCAAGGGCAGAATAAAATCTCATTTTGCATGATAACATATGCAAATCAGAACTTTTTGGTCCCAGATGAAGCTTCGCTTCCATTGACATGGTGCTAGGAAAATGCTGCTAAGAATAAAAAGCCACTAAAACTTTATTTTGCTGATAATATTCCATTATTGCTTTGTAAGCTACTTTATCCATAGGGCAAAATCTGCCAGAGAGATAAGATCCCATAATTCCTGTTTGCTTGTATCATTCCCTTTATGATTTATAGACTGCTGTAGATGTTCGTGGCATTTTGCAGACATATAAAAGATTGACATGTTCTTGCCTCAAAGAACTTAAAAATTCTGCAGTTTAGCAGCACTCAGCAGTTCCTCCTGTTTGAATTTTACTTTTAATGGCACTGTATAAAATCACTATTGCACAGCCACCAAATGAAGTGGCACTTTATTTTTAGTTACAAATGCGATGTTTTCAACGTGTTTGCTGTAGGTCCTAGACTGTCTGTGGGATGGGCTGGAAGTTTCTGTTCCCAGTGCCCTCCTCAACCCTTTACTTGTATTTAAAACCTTTTCCCACCATTGACTGGAGAGAATTGAATGCCGTTTTATTTACCAGTATTTGAAATGTCACTTCGCTGCTTGACACCTCTTTACCTTCTGCATTATGTCCTTGCAGTAAAATGTGAGTGAAGTCCCTCCTTGATACCTGCAATTTTAGGATTTCCAGGCACTTGTGTAAAGCAGAATCCTTCTATATCCTGCCCAGGTAATTGTACAGAATTACATATATAAACATAACATTAAAAGCAATTTTCTGAGCCTGATGATTACACTGATTTTGTTTGTCACACACCTGCATGTCCTGACTTGCTGTGTTCTGTCACTCACAGTAAACTCTGTCTGTGGGTGTAATGTGACAGATGCTAATGAACATGATGCATCACAAATTTTAAAGGCAGAGATACTTGGAAAGGTTTTGCTTTCACCTGAAAAATGAATTTTATTGAAGATAAAGAAAGTAAGATAAAGTAAGATTCTGGGGGCTCAAGGGGTTGTACGCTTGACCCTAAGCATAAATTTAATTCACTCAGATTTCATGGCTTGCTTTGATGAATCCCAGCCAAAAAGATTTTTGAGCAGCAGACTGGTGGGAGGCAGGAATTATTCAGAGAGGTTTTGTTCCTAAGGAGGTGACTGAAAAAACTCCTGCTAATTTCACTGGGAACTCGAGTAACCTGCAATGCTCTCATCCAGTTACATTTTCTCAGTGCAAGGCAGCAGCAGGGGTGGCTTTGTCTGGATTCGTGGCTGTAATAGAAGGCACTCGGAGGATTGTAAGGTCAGGAGAGCTGGAGTTTGCCAGACACCCTGCCTTTCCCTTTGAGCAGACGCTCAGCAGAGAGCACGGTGTAACAGAATTTACAAAACACAGTTTCAAACACAGCAAACTTTGCTAAGGACTTTGGGCGAGGAGTCCCACTGCTGGTTCTGCTGTCAGCCTTGAATGCCGCGTTCCCTGGGTGCCACGTCCTCCCATGGAAGTGTGAGGGGACAGGTTGTGTAACAACCCCTTGTAATTCCCTCACACTGGGCTTCTGTTCCATGCTTGCTGTGGGAGATGAGCTGACGTGCTGGGTGAACACTGGCTCAGATCTCCAGTTTCTTTTCTTCATATTTCTCTGCTGTTTTCCGTCTCCAGTTGCCTGCAATGGAGGGTCATGCTCTGGGATGAACTTTTTATGCATTGCTGGGCAGCACCTTCCTTGTGGGCTGCTCTCTTCCTCAGCATTGAGGCTGATCTGATTGTTGCAGGTTTTTCACGCCATCCCTGAGCTGGTGAAACACCTTTTGACTCCCGGTGGCAAATCAGGACTGCCCAGTTGTCTTTAGTCGAGGAGGAAACAACTGAAATGGATTTTAGCAAACCTTCTGTGGCTCATCACGTGCTTTAACCAGCAGTGAGCAGTGCAGGGTGCAGGTGAGGGGAAGGCACAGAACCTTCAGGAAACAGGAGGCCCTGCTCACAAAAGTTCCTTAAAGCCTCCCACGGATGGCAGTCCAGCCTGGGATTTGGGAAGAAGCACCAGGAAGCCCAGAGCAGGCATGTGAGGAGGGGTTCCTGTGTGGGCACTGAGGTGGGCACTGCCACGCTCCCCATGCCATCCCGGGGCACCTCACGCGAGGCCACCGTGGTGTGAACGGGGCCAGGGTCTCTCTGATCCGCACAAATGTTTCCTCAGTCGCGCTTTAACTGCAGGCACCGTCGGCATTTGTGTCACACGCTCTGCTGGGGTGAGTGAAATCCTCCCTGCCGGAGTGCTCTGCCTGCAGGGACCATTTTGTGTAACACCGTGGTAGCGAGAGCGATCCCGGCGCCGCGCGGGGTACGAGACTGATGTGTGCTGTGCTAAGCGGTGTCTGGGGCTTTGCTGGGGCCCTATTCATAAAACACAACAAAGTGGCGACAAGTACAAACCTTGTCAGCTAAAGGATCTGCTGGGAATACCACAGAGTACTTAGTGACTAAAACAAATCAAATTTTGAAATCCTCCCTCCTGAAGGAAAGCACAGAGGGGATTTAACTGCAGTGAACAAGTGTATTTGCAGGGAAATGGCAGCGGGGCGGGGAGAGGAGGCTCCCAATGAGCTCAGCTGTGCTGGGGCAGGGTTCTCTGGTGGGGTTGGTGTGTGGCTCCAAGGAGAGGGAAAAGCAGGGCTGCCTGGCAGGGGTGGGACCATCCTGAGCAGCAGAGCAGGCCTGGGTATGGCTGTGCCCTCCGTGCTGAGGCAGTGGCAGGAGGTGCTTTCCAAAGCCCTTCTGGACGGTGAGACCCTTCCTGCTCAGGGCTGTAAGGGGTTAAATATACGTTGTGCGCTGCTACCCTATTTGTGTATGGGAAGATTCCTTTTTAATTGTAATTAGGCCGTCCTTGTGTTCGTGGCATGTTTCCATATGGGAATTGTTCCTGACAGAAGCTGTTCCAGGAGTTTGGCTGCTCGCCTGGTGCTGGGGAGCTGGGCTTCAGCTCTCTGCTAAACCAGATGCTCCCTCTGTGACTCTGGCCAAGTCACTTAGACTCTCTGTGCCTCAGTTTCTAATCATAAAATGGGAATATTAACATCTGCTTCTCTCACAGGGGACTTAGGAACGCAGTAATCAGAGGGAGTTGAACGCTCAGAGCGTGTTGGGGGGAATGGTCCATGTTCCTCAGGCAGGCAGAGAGCTGCACTCATGAGTCTGACTCTGGCTTGGACCTTGTCCTCAGATGAGGGAGACTAAAGCACCAGTTCCAAGCGCTGGCTTCAGTTCCCCAGCAAAGCTCCAACTGAACTTGAAGTCTTTGGTAGCCACAGAAAGAGAAGCAGCCAAGGGAACGCTGTGAGATGGACACTCTCTTCCACTCTGCCTAAAAATGAACATAAACTTCCTTGGGATTTTTAGAAATGTTTGTACCTAACTGCTGTTGAAGTTTGCAGCAGTATGACAGAAACTTCTACCAGGTCCTCAGCAGTCCTGTCTCCTGGTCATTTATGTCATTCTTTTCATTTCTACTGAAGGGCTGTTTATTCCCTTGCAGTGTTGCCTCATGAGCCTCATTTGCACCACCATTAGTCACCTTTGGAGCCTGACTGGAGAACTTCTCAGTCCTCTCTGGCAGTGGTTGGTTTGTCCAGCACAGCCTGGTCACTGGTGTCATGGTGCTCTGGAGGAGGAACATGTGCTGTGCACGTTGGGTCACTGAAGTCCTGCCAGGAACATCCTTTCTTTGGTGGGCCACAATGGTTTGTCTTTATTTGTGTACCACTAAGGAGCCCAAAATGCTGGGCTGGAAGTTGATTTGTGTCTTGCTTTGGTTTATCTTTTTTCTCTTTAATTTTTTTTCTCTGAACTACAGCATTGTTTCCCCTAAGGACAGGACAGGGCCTGTGCTCTGTTACATGGAGCGTTATTGAAAACTTGTAGAAAATTATGTTCCTTTTCCCCATTCTCCACTATTGCATTAACTTGTTCAGAGAGCTCCAGCAGGTAACCGAGTTTTCTCCAGCAGAGACTCTGCTGCCTCGAGCCTATCATTGTTAATCTGCCTTAATTAGATCCTTCATCCCATTCTCAGGAACAGATGGGAGGCTCAGGGCTGTGAAGTACTTGGAATCTCCTGGGACACCTGAGGAAGAGTCCTCCGCCCCTTCCCCAAAGCAGTGATGCCCATCGAGGGTTCCTGTGAGGCTGTGCAAGGGCAGTGTGTGTGCTCTCTGCTGCCTGGGGAGTGCTGCAGGCTCTCACTGGCCCTGCAGTGTTCCCATCTCCCTGCACCTCAGCAGCCCTGGGGAAGTGCTGAGGTGACCTGCCTATCTTTCCTGCAAGGATTTCTGATTTCTGAGTGGATTTTGGCTTAGCGGAAACACATCTTCGTGATGAGAAATCCGATGAGCCTAGGAATTCCTGTCTGAACACTCCAATGTTGTCCCAAAGAAGCACATAGAAAAGCTCAGGACATCCAGTGGTAATCAGATTTCTCATCAGCAATGTGGGCCGTGCATTGCCATGCAGTGAGACGCTGCTTTTTGCCTGGTGCCCATCCCCAGGCGTGGGAATATCCTCATGCAGCACAAAGCACAAGTGCACAGGTGTCCCTGTGCCATGTGTCCATAAACAAAGCTGCTGAAAAGGGGCTGTTCACAAGGGAAGGAAACCAACACACGAGAAATCCGAGCCCTTTTCTCCTGGCTGTTGTAAAAGAAGATGTGCTGCTCTGTGCTTGTGGTGACAGGTACTTTCTGACATTATTGTAACCTGTTTGCTTTCCTGGCTTGTCAGCCACAGGTGTGCTGGTGAGCAGACAGCCCTGTCCTTGGATCAATACCTGCTGGAGCTGTAGTTTCTCTGATGGAAAACCTGTTGTACAGTTTTGTTGGTTTATCCCCTTCATTCCTTCCTTCTGAGCCCTTGGTTCAGCTCTGCAGATGCCAAAGGTTTTGAGTGAAACACCTGCATGCCTGGATCTTAGTCTGCAACAGAACATTGTGACCATCACTTGGAAACTCTGGGAGATGGTGCAGACAGTGAGCTCAGCCTGTGAAGATTGGGTACATGAAGGATGAGGAAGAAGCTGTGAGTGAGAACCCTAAATGGAGGGGTTTTGATCTGTTTTGTTTGCTGGGGCTTGGAATACAGACAAACCCATTAAAATGAGACCATAAAACAAGGCCCTGGTTTTGGTCTATGTACAAGTTTGGCAAGACTCAAAGCACAGAGTGACGAGATTTAAAGCAAGTATCCTTCTGAAATTATAGTTTGGAACAGGGAGCTCCACGCCAATCGATGGGAATCTGCTTTTGTTATGGTCACAAAAAGCGCGAGGCTGACTCACGCTATTACAGTGATGCACAGTGTTGTCAAGGTAATGGATTTGGGCACTTGGCAAAGACAGGGAGGGTGTAAAAGGCAAGGAGGTATTCTGCCAGGCTCCAGGAGGAAGCTTCATATTAAGGATTTTT
>VZRQ01009502.1:489856-520289 GCA_013397975.1 Machaerirhynchus nigripectus | reverse complement strand
TTTTTTTTTTTTTTATGGCTGAGATGGAGAACACTCAATTTTTGTTGTAGAAGTGGGAATTTTATGCCCTGGCCTATTGCTGTTGTGGTGCACATCAGCCATGGGAATGCTGCTCTTTCCCAAATCTAGCAGGGTGTGTGAACTTCTGCTGCCTTCCCTCCTCCTGCTGGTGCCTGAGAAGCTTCTGTCCACAGGGCTTAAGTGGAAAATAGAAATGGGAACAAAGGGGGAGAAGTAGAGATATCGTGCATATTGCAGTTCCTTGGGGAAAGAGCTTGGCTGTAAAGGAATTGTTGGGCTGAGTTCTGAAGAGATTGAGGTGAGGAAAAGGCCTCCAAGGACCATGTCTGCAACCTATCAAGGTCTTTTTTCCTTTCTTTTTTTTTTCCATAATAGCAACAACATTTAAAAGCACTGTTTAAGGACAAGCTTGAAAAGACAAGAGAAGTGGGGTTTCTCTTACAAAAACTTTGCAATCCAGTCAGCCTGCTTAACTGTGCTTTGATAAAAAGAGAAACTGATAGGAGGAGAGGAAAAAAAAAAGAAGAAAGCAACTACCTGTTAAAAATTATCAAGATGAGGGATTGCTGTCTGTAAAGCTTCTTAAGACAAATCCTTCCTTGTGTAACTCCTTGGCTTTCTTTCACTCACTGAAATGAAATCAGAAGCTGACAGGAAAAGTGAAATGTCTGCACTAATGAGATAATCTGACTTATCAAGACCAATAAGGCAAAGGATGTGTTTAGTGTTTGAATAATAGAGCTGGAGACTTGTCTGGAGCAGGGAATGCTTTGTGGGAATGTGATGGGAGAGCTGTCAGGGGCTCAGAGAGCAGCGCTGGCTGCGTGTTAATGTGCGTGCCAAGGTCACTTCGGGCCCAGGCTGGGGAGAGAGCTGGATAAATGATCATTTTGCCTACTCTGTCGCCTTTTTTCCTCCTAAAAGAGACAATGGCAAGGGATGGGAAACCCAGAGAAAGAGAGGGGAGCCCATCCCGAGGTTTGGAAAAGGAATGTTGTGGGTTTTGGAGACTGGACATGAATTGCCAAGAGCAAGTGGCTCCTTTATCCAAACTCGATGTGTTTGGACCTTCTTTTAAAGGTCCTAATCCAACCTCCAGCCAGGCTGGTGGGAAAGCTTCCCTGAATTCTTGTTTTTTTTGGATCAGGCTTTTGGTGGTAGAAATATGGAGTCACGCTTTGGTAAAGGACTGGACTAGGTGGGAAGGAATTGGGAGGAAAACACCCACCCATGTTTAACTGCAGGCTTGCAGTTCTCATGAGCGTCAGGGCTGAGTGTTTATGAAGCTCCCCTGGACAAAATCCAAGGCAAAGTTTGTTTTTATGTGGCACCAACAGCATGCACACAGGTTCTCCAATAGCCTCTGGCTTTGCCTGAGGTGAGAGATAGCTGGGCCTGGCATTTGTTGGAGATTTATCTTGTGAGAGGTGCACTTTCTGCAGCTCAAAGTGAATGAACTCACTTGCAGCTTGAAATGTCAACCTTTTTCATGAGTGTTTAGGATTCACCAGCAGGTTTATACTGGAGAGCCATTTTGGGGGGAGTTGTGTTATATTTTGGCAGCAGAGCTGTAGCTGCTCCAGTGCAAGAGCCTCGGGCCTGCTGGCAGCGAGGCTCTGGGACGTTCCCTGCCCCTGAGGAACAGGCACAGCACCACTGCTGAGACAGAGCTCACAAGTGGGGTAGTGCAGCGTGGTGGCTCTGGCAGCAAATGGCCCAGATGATCCAGTGGGTCACCTCCAATCCTACTTTGTCCTTGGTTGTGCATGAAGAAAGCTCTGAGTCAATTTAGAGTGTCCTAAACTGTCCTAGAAGTGACAATATTTTACTTCTCCAATGACAACACACAATGAAGTTGGATTGTACATGTAACAATTCACTGAGGCTAAATGAGCTGCTGCTTAAAAATAGGATGGTGGTAGGCATTTAATCACCCCAATCTAACTGTAAGATATAGTGATAATCCTTTAGTTTCAGTAAATTAAATGCTAACAGAGCATTTAAGCAAAAGAGAGTGAGGCTCCATGAGAAACATGGCACAGTGCATTAAAAATAACTGTGGAGAAAGGTGATTCATTAAAGTAAATGCCAACCTTGAAAGAAGGACTCTAACAACCTATCACTATAAAACAACTAATAACTTATATGTGGTCTTTTGCCGTCCCATATTCTGTTATTTCTCTTTTCTTGGGGAATACAAGGATCTGAACGCAGTAAGGGAAAAGCTCAGGAGTGGCAGACTTTGGACTGATTGGTCAGTGACAGCATTTGTCAGCTTAAGTAAAGATATTAAAACCAACAGCCTACCTGTAGAGGTAAAATTTTTGTGTATAGGAATCACTCTGAGCTCAAAATTTAGCCAGAGAGGCCAAGTCTCAGATGTGTTGCTAATTAGCTCTGCAGAGCTGCAGGGATCCACTAAGATTTATAGCAGCTGTAGAAAGGTTCAGATTTTATGGGATGTCTTTCTCTTGTCAGTGTTACTTGTGCAGGAAGTCTATTTTTGTTTACTTTAAGATCTGACTTTTTAGGTGAACACAGTTTATCTGGACAAAAACCAAATCCTTCAGCTCCTTACTTCCGTTGGAGTACCAGCTGCAAAATGAGTTTCCCAAGAGGCATGATGGCACACCAGAGCGACCACACAGAAATATCTTGCAGTTCAGGGTCGTTCCTTTGGAAGGATCTCCAGATCCGAGGGACATTTCCTCCTCTGATGTGCAAAGAGCCTTCTGCTGGTGTTTCTCCGTGGAGGCTGTAAGGGCTGTGCTGTGTGTGTGGGCTGCCTCTCTGGGTTCTGGATGCATCTAGTTCAGCACATGTGTGTTTATAACCCCTCTCATTCCACCAGAAGAGTGCAGAGGGATGGCAGGGGGACGCTTCCAGGGGGACGCTTCCATCCATCAGGGGAGTTCACTCTGAGCAGTTTGGAAAGCAGCTGGTTTCTAACTCAGGGTGGGGAGCTCCGTGGGGATCCGGCTGTCGCTGGAACACCTTGGGAAGCGCAGGAACGCCGAGCTCCAGGCAGGAACGTGGCGAATGCAGCTCGGCAGCGGGAGCTGGAGCAGGGCAGGGATGTTGACGTGTGCTTGCTGTAGTTGTCGTGTTGAGCTCCCCAAGAGAACATCTCTCTGCTGGCTGAGGCTTCCAAACCCACCTGGGCTGAAGGCACAGGTTTGAAGGCGGTGCTTGGTTATTCATCTGTGCGTGTGCATCGCCCCCAGCTCGGAACAGCTTCCCTTAGGGATCTCTGTTGTGAGGGAGTGAAATGGAATCTCTTGTCCTGGCCAAGTAGATACAAATTGCTGATTTAGATGCTAGCAAATATGAGGAGTCTCTCAGAAAAACTAATATCCTGTGGAAAGTCTTTTTTTCTTTCTTTCTTGAATCTGTTTTCCCTATCTTTGATGCCTTTATTTCATCACCTCTGCTATTGCTATATTTGACATGTAGTCACAGGCTTTTCAAGGCAGTGGAATATTAACTCATGGTCATGTAACAGCTTTTTCCTGATTCATCCTGGGCATGTAGAGCATCACGATGAGCCCTTCCTGGCTTTTGGCTAGAAGGGGCTGTGGGAATGGCAAGTCAGAAGGGAAGAAAAGTCTGTGCTTTGCTGCCAGCAGCTAGACCTTTCCTTTCTGCCACTGGGAGGAGCATGAAAACAAGGGAAACCACATCTTCCTCCTTCGGAGCAAACGCTGCAACTCGCAGGCTGGAAGGACTAGAGTTGACACCTGGAATAATTTTCCTGCTGATACGTGGGAATTACTGGTCTCATCTGTTGGGATGTTGGTGAATGCAGTTCTTTTGTCATGAATCTGAGATTACTGGGGCACTGCGCTTTTGATTCCCCTTTCCAAGCTCACAAAGTGCTCAGGGATGCTGGGTGTTTGTCCAAGAGTGCCATTAAAAATGGACTGGTTGTCACCTTGTGCAGTCCCAGCCCTTTCACAGCTGCTGGGCTGGGATGAAGCTGCAATCCTGCCAGCCCTGCTGTAGCTCTGGGGCTTCCAGAACAGATATGTGCTCCCCAGCATGACCTAAAATCTTCAGGGATAGAAGGGGTATTGAGCAGTGGAATTTTTCTTTTTAATTATCATTACCTGTTGCTCTTTTCTCCATCTTTAGTTAAATTAGCTATAAGCAGTTGTAGAAAACTGGGTATTCTGCAATGGGCTGATGCAGTCCTGCTGCCTGGGAGATAACAAGAGTGCAGGAGGAGCCACACTTATCAAGGCAGAGTGATGCTGGAAGTGACTGTAGTCCTGCTGTGGCCACACTTATGGTTCTGCACAAAAAAACCTTAAATTTCAGTAAGTGAATGAATCCCAACCCTTTTTGGTGCTTAGGGGTAACACTGCCTTTCCCACCCTGTGAAATAAACCCCCCCAGAGTATTTAGGAGCTGCCTGAAAGGCTGAGGTGCCTAGGGCATGAGGACACACGTGTGTGAGGCAGGGCAGGCCTGGTGCTCAGCACAAGGAACGGGCAGGGGAACATCAGAGGTGTCCAGAAATGCCTCTGGTGTTCAGCAGGGCCAGGGCAGCACCACGGGGACACGGCCCCATAAAAGGGAGCCTCGGGAACCACAGCAAGGCCTTCTGCCTGATGCTACAAATCAACAATAAAGCTCAGGGGCACGGTGTAATTATTTACTTTGCTAAATAACACAGAGGAGCTGTGGTTTAATTACACCAGTTTAGCTGTGCCATAGAATGGCAGAGACTGAGGCTTCAGTGCCTTGCAGCAATGAGCCTTGCTATCCGTTGTTGCTTCTAATATTGGATAATGTTTCTTTTGTTTTAAATCATCCTTTTTAAACGAGTCCCATGCAGATGAGAAGGAACCTTTCCAAAGTATCACAATGGATTGTTTTTGTTTCTAAAAGACACAACCCAACAAGGCACTTGATACTACAATTACACTCAGTAAAGCCAGATGCATTTGGCTGTGCTCTTGTGTCATTGACATCCCTTTTGTGCTAGCTTTTGATGAAATTTGAGCAAAAAGGATGTAAGAGAGCATCTTCAGATGGCAAGAGTCTGTATTTCTCAATCCTATCATCAATCCAATCAACTTTCATTTAAAGAAGATTGGAGAGGGGAATAATGCACTTTAAATAATGGCCTCTTCTGAACGTTTAGGGCATACTAATTAATAAATAGTTCATTGCAACTTTAAGGCCAAGTTTTATTTTTATTGAAGTCAATGTCCCAGCTCCTTCAACTGAACAAGAATAGTGTTGGCCATAGCTGTGTGGTGCTCCAGAAAATAGATGCTTTCTCCATTGTTACTGACCCCTCCTCTTTTCCAGCCTCTCTCGCTTGTCTGTCCTGGCTGCTTTAGGACGATCTTTCTCTCCACAATTCCTGAAGGCACCTCCTGAGATGCTGGCATCCCACTGACAGACCAAGGGAGTCCCATTTCATATGATGGCATTTTGTGCTCCGTGGTGGAAGATGCCACACGACCATTTTGCTGTCACTGTGTGACTGTTCAAGGCATTTGTGTCTTGTTCCCCACTCTGCAATAATTTGCAGCTCTGTGGTTTTACTTTAAAGCCTCTCTGACTTCTTACACGGAAAGCTCTGCTTGTCTCTTGTTCCCTGCTCTTAAGAGTCTCTTGCAGATTGCCCTGTGACATTTGCCATCCTATAACAGATTTCTGAAAAAGATGGGTGTTTTGGTTTTCTTGTTTTGTGCTCCTCACTTAAGTTTTAATTTTCATTATTATCAAATGCTTCTTATGATCCCAGAACCCCCCTGCCTTGTTGCAGCCTTGACCAATTGTTGCCAACGTAACCTTTGCCTCAGAAGGTGCACTTTTGATGGTCTGTATGGCAGAGGAGATTTGGGCTGAGCTGGGAGCTGATTCCTGGGTTTGGTGCTGTTCCTCAGTTTCTCTAGCTGTGTCCCATTCTCTCTTTTCCACACCCTCACCAAACTTGGAAGCAGTGCCAGCGTGGAGTGGGAATGGTGTGTGCCTGGAGCAGCAGCTGCGTGTGGGGAGCAGGTCCCACCCGGGCAGTGACGGACGTCTGCATTCCCCGTCGGGTCGGAGGTGTAGGGCCTGGGGGAGTGACAAGTGAGACTGTTCCCTGGTCTCGTTTTTGCAGCCTTTTATATTTATTTCTGTGGGCTTTTCAATGGCTCTCAGAGGAACACTTCCCATATTTCTCCCAGTGAGTGGACTGGAGGAGCATTTGGAGGAGAGAAGGGAGTGTGGTCAGTGCCTGCAATCCACACCTGCCAGGCTCATTTCATTTCAGTTGTGAGTGCTGTGCATCTCAGCTACACATGGTAAATGCACAGTTAGGCAAAATGGGCTTTCCTTTTCCTGCTTTATTCCTCTGAAAAGATTGAATGCTCTTGACAGACAAACTGATAAAACACCTCAAGTGCTTTGTGTCGAGCAAGGTCGTATTAACGTGGAAATCTGGGCTGTTCACTGATTCAGCTGTCCAGGCTTAGTTAAGTTTCATGTATCAGAAGCTGATATTTTTCAAACTGTCAATTTTGGGGGTGGATGAGTGACTAAAACAGATGTATTAATGTCTGGCAGTTGAAGTACTGTAGCCTGTGGTTATACAGACTAGGTTAGTGTCTTGCCAAGATTCAGAAAATCAGTGGAATAAGTGCTAAAAAGGGGAATGCTGTGTACACCAGGAAAAGCTCTGACATTTCCTCTCGGGAAGAAAAGGAAATAAAAGAGTGGTTTAGTGCTAATTTTTGCTGTCAGAGGTAAGACTGTAATACTTAGGGACAGACACAAGAGAAGTTGCCATTTTCTTCTCACAAATGTGGCTCCAAGTCCCCAGGTCCTGGCCCAGTTGTGATTTTGTACATCAACATTTCCATTGATTTTTCAATTATCTGAAGCTATTGATGAAGGTTATGAAGCTAATTTTCATTTCAAAATGCAAGTGAATGACACTAAATATCTCTATGCTATTGTGGTTGCAAAATTTGGCATGGAGAGAGCATGGCAGGAGTTGGGAACTGCTGTGGTGGAGGGGGAGCTGGAGAGAAGACAAGTTCAGTCTCATTTCCTTGCTTTTTCTGGCTTGATTGCTTTGTTTTGAAACAGTCTCATCAGTTCTCAGTTGTCTGTAGTTATTTGTGGAACTGAAGAAAAATTTATTTACTCACTGAAAAAAGTGAATTATTGTGTCAACCAGAAGTAGTTATATATTTAGACCATTTAGGCTATAAATAAGGAAAAACATTTGACCCAGGTTTTCTCTAGACCTTGGAAAAATGGATGGGTTATTTTTTGTTTTGTTCATTTATTTTCTTTTTAATGTCCTTGTTGGAAGTTGGTGGGGTTTTTTTTTAATATTTTTACTGTGGCTTTTTAAAATGTACAGGCTCTGACCTTGAAAGAATGATATAAAATTTTTAATTTTGCTTGGTCTGATCTGAAGAAACACTGCAACTTTTCTCTTTTTCAGATTCAGTCACGTTATAAAAAAATTAATTCTTTGCACAGTTCTCTGTAGTTGGGACATTTCTGGGTCTCTCTTCAGAGAACTGAGCTTAGGAGCCATCTAGGGAGGAAAACAAGGGCACGACAGGAAACTGAGCGCTGGTATTTTGGTCAGGTTTGCCCCAAGGGTTGGGTGCAAGGAAACCTTGCCCAGGCAGGCAGGAAGGACACCTGAATTCACTCTGGCTCAGGAGCAAATACAAGCAACAGCAGGACTGAAACTGAAAATAACTTTGAGACAAGTCTGAGGAAAAGTGCAGCAGCAGCAGTGGCAGCCTCCTGTGTGTCCCCAGGCCCCGCTGGACGCCCCACACAGCCCTGCTCTGGTGGCCAGCACGTTGGACCTGCAGAGCTGCAGAAGTGATGATCCATAAAATATATCAATATAACAACCTCAGACAGCAGCAGCAGAGCCAGAGAAGCCTCACGCCACCATCTCCTGCTCCCCGCTGCTCAAGACGTGTAGGCAGAGCATTGCTGATCTGCCTGGGACAGGCAGAGATGTGTGCATGCTGCACTGAACATATGCTCGAGGTACTCTCCACGGGGGCTGGCAGATTGCTTCCTCTGTGCCATCACTTGTGGTGCTGCGGCTGCCATTCTCCTGCCCAAGTGCAGGGCTCAAACCAGCACAGCGTTTTCAGTCCTGCTTTGAGTATTCCTGATGCTGGGAGTCTCAGAGCACTGCACCTTAAACTGGGTGTCCAATTTCTTGGACAGCCCTAAAAAATGCCCAGGGATACAGAGAACCCAAAAAGATGTGGGGTTTTTTTTTCGTTGTTTTGGGCTAGAATTTCAAGAGTGGAACTTAGCAGCTGTTTGAGTAAAAATTCAGCCTAGCTCTGGTGTGGCTTAAACCCTGAGTCCTCCCCTAAAACTGATCTTGATGCTGAAGACAACCCTCTTTGTTTAGCAGCACCGTGTGTGATGTCTGAGCAGTTTACCAAGTGTGCCCTCTGATAACAGCTTGATGAAAAATTCTGCCTTACATGAACAGTGCCACGAACCTGGGGTGCCATTCTGCCTTTAGCAGCTGTCTGTGATCAGTCTGTGATCCCAGCAGGGCTGCCAGGTCCCTCTGTGCAGGAGGTTGTGCCCAGAGAGGGGAAGGACAGAGGAAGGAGCGAGAAGAAATTGCTGTGCTGTGTCTGCTCAGCTCCTCTCCCCTGCACTGCACAGCAGAATGACAGACTCAGTGTTTACACTGCTGAGGTGTTAACCCACTTTCTGTATTGACAACCTCCTTCCCTTCCAGCAGAAACAACTCAATATTTTACTCTCCTGGTTTTTTTTTGTCTTTCCCACTTGTTTTTTTTCCAGCGGCCATATGGACATTCTGGCTTTGAGTTGAAGCACAGGACACTATGGTGCAAATAAACAAACTTTGCATATGGGCTGCTGCTTTGTTTCGGCAGCTAATGTCTGTTCAACTGTGAGCAGAAATCTGTTTGAAGAGGATATGAGGCAGGAATAGAGCTGGGTAGACAAAAATTTCCACCTCAGAAAATTCTTGAGAAGAATGGGGCAGGTGCCAGAAGAACAAAAGAAATGGAGTAGGTGCCAGAGGAACAGAAGAACGATCCGAAGTGACTTTGCATTATTAGGATAAAATCACTCTCTGGTGATGATGGATGGGAGCTGCACACTGCACTGCCCTGGCCTGGCTGCTCCCTGCCACGAGGGTTTCCTGCTGGGTTCCTGAGCAGGTTCTGCTCGTCTGTCAGAGGCACAAATTCCGCCTGCTCTGAGACCCTTTTCCAGCCATTTGGCTTTGTGAAAGGATCTCTGTCTGGCTCAGAACCAACCCCAAGATCTTTGTTAAGCTCCTTTTCCTTTCCTATCCAGCATCGAGCCAAAATGAGGATCTGTTGTTCCTTCCTTTGTCAAGTGCCAGCATCTGCTGGACCCGGGGTGAGTGTCCAGTCCCTGGTGAGTGGAGATGGAAAGGGAACTTCAAAGGCACAGAGCCATGGACAGCCAGGCATGGCCGGGGGTGCTGTGCCCCCCTGCAGGAAACGGGGGAACAGCAGCAGCTGACATCAGATGGAACAGCAAGAGGTCAAAACCTTGGTGTCTCTCTCTTATTCTGAAAGTTGAGGTTTTGTCAGGTAGGGCTTTTTTAATGTCTTTGGAAAAATTATGTTTGTTTTTCTGTTCCTTTTGGAGTCCTAACCAGTAATGATCCCAGAGGTCATCAGGACTGTTCCTGCTGGAGACGGGAGCCAGCTCTCCCAGTACAGCATGTTTAGAAGTTAATTTCCTAGGCTGTGGATCAGTTCCTTTTCAAACAGACTCTTCTATGTCTCCCAGGAGTGGCTGCAGGGGACTAAAGGATATCTTTTAACTGATATCATTTGGGTATATTATAAATATTCCAGGAAGTTAAGGGTGAGTTCTTGGGTACTTTGCTGAGCACCACAGAAAGGGAACGTGGAACACATCCAGGATGTGCCAAATCTGAATTCTTTGTCAGATTTCTGCCTTGGCCACCTCCAGGCAAAGCACTGCCCTCATCACGTGAGACTGAAATAATCTGCTGAATTTTAAACAAATCCAGGCCTTCAGATTGTGGCTCTTGTTCAAGTGAAAGGCGCAATTATCTCCTCTATTAAATATGCTAATGAAGCCAAAATGGAGGCGTGGGGGGGGGCAAAGCCATTGTTTGATTTTAATGAAACATATTTTATTTTAATGAGAGATGTCCTATTAAGCTTAATGCAGTCAAACTTCTGATAAAGGCCCTTATCAAAAACCATGCCATAGGAAAATAAATTAATTTAATTGTGGCAGCCAAACAAAATGAACCATTTTCTTGGGTTGGAAGCAAAAGGGAATGTGATCTAATAACACCACACTTATTAGTATTTCTGATATGTAAATGAAAAGCATTAAGTGAATAGCAAAGATGATCCATAGCTTCTCTAGATAGAGTAATAAGTGTGAGCCAGTTTTTTTTAACACAGAAAACTGATATAATTAGAAGACTGTTAACAATTTTTTTTTTAGCTGCGTGAAATGAACAAGCCACAGGAGACCAGTTTGTCATAATAATTAAAGTTCAGAAATAGTTTTCTATTACCATAAGCGAGATTTGATAGATATCTTTTTAATTTACTGTAAATAGCTGCTTCTTTTTTGTTTTGGGGTTTTTTTTAAGAAACTTTTTTTTTTTTTAATTTTAACAGAAATATGTCTCATCTTTGGGAGACGGTTCTGTTTGTTTCAGATGCTCCATAGTCTGTTATTTGCCAAGGGCATACATTAAATATCTTCCTGATATGAGTAACATATGGGTTGCCACTTCACAACAGCCAACAGACACAACAACGTCTCTCTCAGGATACACACTGAGCGTGGTACTGGCTATTGCTGAATTTCAGAGTTCCTCTAAATTCCCAACGTGTTCTCCCCAGTCAAAGTTTATCGTGTGCTGGGGATGAATTGATGACAAGGAAGTGCTATCAGGGCCAGGCAGGTCTGTGCTCTTTGGGAAGGAATTCCACGTGCCATTCCCATTGCTGTGTCCTGGCAGGGTTGGCGCAGTGCAGGGGCAAACCTGACCCCTGTGCCCCTCGTGCCTGCTGCCCTGGCAGTGGCAGTGACTTGTGCAGTGCCCAGGGGAGCTCTGCAGGCAGGATTGCTCCTCCATCCTAAAATACGTGGCTTTCTTCACCCCTGGCTCTTAAACCTATCTTCCCTCGTGTTCTTCGGGCTCTTCAGTCCTGTCTTTCCCCATTCAATCCTAAATCCTTGCTTGATATATTCACAGGCTTTTCTTTAGTTGTTCCTGCATGGATGATTTAAGGCCAGCAAATAACTTTTTCCCAGAGTATGCAAGTGTCTTCTCCAATAAATAAAAACCACGTCTCACATCAGTGGGCACCTTGGGACTTGTGTAACAATCCCACTCCTGTTTAGTTGAGACAGGATGGAAACAGAGTCCAATTGTGCTGCGTGTTGCACAGGCTGCTGTTTCAATGCAGGACTGATTTTCCACTTTATTTATAATGGACAATCGGCCATCACGGTGTTGGTAGGGAAAAAACAAGAAGCCATTGTAATCTGCTTTAGCTTGTGGCTCCTCTGCTCTATATAGGTCTCCAGCAGAGTTTAAGTAACTTTGGTTATGTGGTGCAAGAGGCCAAACCTGGAGTTAAAAGGATTCCTCCCCAGTCAATCAGAGCAGCCGTGGGTGCTGGGAACCCATAGCTATTGCCTGTTCCTAAACATTGACATTCCATTTATTTTGGCTTTCAATCTTCATTTAAAAAATAGATATGTGTGTCAAGAATCCTGTTTTCTCAGTAATGCCCGGGGACACAGCTCCCACCCCGAGCGCTGCAGGCTGCAGCTACGGGGCCTCGTGCAATCCTTCTTTGTGACACTGCCAACACTTTGAATTTCTCCAGCAGCCGTATCTCTGGGTGTCTGTGAGCCCTGCTGGGACAGCGAGAGCAAAAAATGGCAGAGGGGGACCATAAATAAGAGAGGCGAGTTGGCATTTCTCGAGAAATGAGCATCTGGAGGAAAGGGTAAATTCAGGAGTCAAAGAAAATATTACTGGCAATCAGAAACTTTATCTGAATGTATTGATTTATGTGTAGAACATAAATAAGCTGGCAGTTTTGATCTCGTGAAGCACTTTTAACTTGTTACGCTCGCTTTTTCCTAATTCCCAGAGGAGGAGTTCAGAATTGGTCTGGGCTAAAACTGTAGAGAAAAGTTGAAACGATCAGGATTAAATTCCTGGGTCTGTTGTGGTCTTTAACGCTCTGCTGAGTCCTGCTGCACAGGGCCAGGGTTTCTGAGGGGATGCAGTTGTGTTACAGGCTCAGATTTGCACAGGAAATTCAGAGCCAGCACGCAGAATGATTTGTTGGGAAGCCCAGCTCAGGCTCAGGTTCCTGGCACTCCCACTGCTGCTGCCAGTGCTGCTGCTCCCTGGCTCAGGGGCTGATGGCGAGATTGAATATGTTCTTGTCATAAAGGTTTGGAAGTTTGGGGATAACAGGTGTTCTCCAATCACAGCTGATGGGATTAAGAAGACACTTGATTGATAAGGATGTGTTTGGAAGGGTAACAGTTTGCTTCTGAGCTCCCATACAAACCAGCCTTAATTTTCATCTGCCATCTTGAGGCGTGCTAGGGAGGAGAGTAAATTCCTGCAGTCAGACTGGAAAAAGCATTCCTATAATTCTTATTTAGCACCACTTCCTATTAGTCCCAGCCTCTCATCAGCCACACTCAGATGATAATTTATGTTTTAATGGGCAGAGCACTTTACTGCCCACAGGGTTCTAAACCAAGCCAGAATTTATGTCCCATGCCTCTAAAATACCATATATTTATTTCCCTGGCACTCAGGGTTGGTGGAGTTGAATCTTTAAAGAGCCCAGCTCTGTCCCTGTGCTTTGCTAGGAGGGGACCTCAGATAGGGTTTTTGTTTGAAAGCAGGGGCAAGAGGAAGCAGTTTAGTCCTGGGATGAGGCTGAGGAGCAAGCCTGGACGGAAGCGCTGCCCTGGGGTGGTTCTGCTGGTTTGGGCCCTGATTTCTCTTTCCACCCATTTCAGGGCTCAGCACATCCCAGTGCCAGAGACTGGGGAAGGCAAAACATGCCTTGCCTTGGTCTTTGACCTGCCAGTTTGCTTCTCTCTGTCCCGAGTGGAACAGAAAAATTAATTTATTGACTATCGCAAAAGTCAGAGAGGTTTTCCCTTTCCCTCCAACAAAGAGGTGTTTGGGGGATTCTCATTTTTAGTGCCGAAATTTTCACCATTGCTCAGAGCTTTGTGAGGGTGGAGCTCGTGCAGGCTGATGCCACCAGGAAGGAGTTGGACAGTGACTGCAGTGACACCAGTCCTTGACGGCCTGTGACGTGTGCCGGTCAGAACCTGGAGCTCTGCAGTTAAAATTGTTCCTAAATTATCCACAGGCCTCCATTTCCTGCATCTCCAATTCTAATAAGTCTCAATTAAAAGTTCCCACTCAGGCTATCTGGCCATTACTGCTTTCAGTAAATCTGCTGCTGCTTTGCAGTTAGTAAGCTCCACCGGGCATTTAATTTAAATGTGTGGCAGCCAAATTTCTTGGTCTAGTAGTGGGATGGGATTCTTTTATTAAACTTATAAAGATAAGTTACATAAAATCAACTGTGGCAGGCTTGCTCCATTTATTAAATGCAAAAACTTCTCCCAGCATTTGAAATGCTGTCAGGTACTTGGTGACAAGAAATATGTGTGTGCTGGTGTGTGTATGACACGAAATAATTATGGTTTGTAGTGCAGAAGACTGGCTTAATCTGAAAGAAAATACAGATTTTTTTTCTTGAAAACATACTACAGCTAAAAAAGAAATGAAATTTAAGAGGTTGGAAAGAAAAATTTAAAAAAAAAAAACCAGAAAAAAGTCACAGAGGAGAACTGTAATGGTAGCAAAAAATCAACATCATTGGAATTGGTATTTACAGCAGGTAGTGCTTCCAAACCCTTGGAGAGGTGAGGAATTACAAAGAACAAGTGCTGTAGAAACAAAAATATTATCCCTACTGCTAGGCTTCCGTGAACTTGGTGTGAGGCAGAATGCAAGGGGGGCGCGGCGCGAGCAGGTGGGAGGAGGAGAGGTGCCGGGTTGCTAGGAAATCAGAAATTACGGCTTGCCGCGGCCAGCAGCAGCAGGGGCTGAATTGCACTCACCACAACCGGACCGTTTCAGCAGCTTTGCGGAAAAGACGCGGTTTCGCCGGAGCTCAGCGCAGGAGGCGCCGCGGACGCTGCCCGGGGAGCGGCCGGGCCGGGCCGGGCCAGGACAGGCCGGGCCGGGCCAGGCCGCGCCTCCTCACCCGCGCTCGGGGGCATCGCCGCCCTGCTGCCCTGCGGAGCTGGAAACACGAATTACCCCGTGTCGGGCACCCTCCGTCACCCTGAGGACTGCTCGGAGTATCCCACTTCTCACCGTCTGCCACCAGTTTGCAAGCAGGTGTAAGGAGGCTTTGTTTTGGTCCCTCTGCCCTGCCCTGGGGCTGGCCGTGCTCTGTCCCCGTGCTGTGGAGGACAGTGACTGATGCTCTCTTGCTTGCCTCGGGCTGTAGGGTTTATTAGGTTTATTACAGCCACTGAGAGCCTCAGTTTGCTCTCCTGGAATTAATCTGTTTCAAACTCTGTAGTTCTGTAGGTGATATTTTTGACGCGTGCAAACGTTTCCGTGGCTTTGCCCAGACTTCCATCCCCAGTGTTTGCTTTGTGTTCCACCTTGGAGTGAAGTGAGTAGCAAGGTTTAAATAACGAACATTAATTGGGTTCAAACTGAAAAAGGGGAAATTTAGGTTGGATATACAGAAATGGTTCCCTGGGAGGGTGGGCAGGCCCTGGCACTGGGTGCCCAGAGCAGCTGTGGCTGCCCCTGGATCCCTGGCAGTGCCCAAGGCCGGGCTGGATGGGCTTGGAGCAGCCTGGGATGGTGGAAGGTGTCCCTGCCTTCCTGATCCTGAGACAGGACCATGTACTTTTTAATCTGCAAGCATTTTACATTTATTTAACCACTGCTGCCTGAAGGAATTCCTCTGAGCATTTAATACACGTTGCAGTTAAGGAGCTGCTAGAGAGGTTTAAGTCATGTGTATTCATTTATGTTATATCACAACAGAATATCCACTTCCCTCTAAAATTACGTTGTGCTAAGCACTGGAATTCCTGTCTTGTAATGCTTGGTTGAAGGATTATTCAGTCATAATTTCTAACTTTGAAAGAAAGTATAATTTTTAACAATTTAATTTCCAACTAACATAACTACAATTAACCTTAATGGATATTTTTCTAATAATTATTATTTAAAGAAATTTACCGACTTACTTCAACTGGATTTATGCAAACTGCACTATAATCAACATATGGGATGTTTAGTTATAAGATTAGAGATGCAGGAGGTAATTTCAATTAAGTGAAAAGATAAAAATTAGCAGCTAGGAAGGCAACATCTGTGTTCTGCAGGAAAGGGAATATATCCAATGGCATGAAGATACCCCTCTCAGTGAGAATGAGCCAGGTCTGGAGAAATTAACAGTGTGGCAGGTGAATAGCGAAATTGCTGTCTTTTCCAAAAAAGAATTGGTGATATCACTTGAAACTGGCAGCTGGCAGATTCAAAATGAAAGGAGGTGCTGCTTCACCAGCTGCACACCCTGGGGAAGTCCTTGCCAGAGGTTGTTGGAGATTATAAAATTTTGTGTGGGTTTGGAAAGGAAAGGGGCATCTTTGCAAAAGAAAAATCTATGCAGTAATATTAAAATTCCCCTTTTTTTAAACTTTCTTTTTTTTTTCCCCTGAGTCTCTGCACTGTGGGCTGCTGCTGGCTGGCCAAGTGTGTCACTGCTTGCTTTCCCTGACACTCTCCCCTCACATCATTCCCTGGGGATATTTGGGACCACAGTAGGACAGAGATACCTGACTGGACTCCTAACCAGAGCAGTCACACCAGCACAAACCTGGAGTAAGGTAAAGGAATAGTCCCAGTTCCCTCCTCTGCTCAGCATGGGCTGTTTCTTCCTTTATTCTGAGATGGTGGAATGAGCTGGGGCTGTGACCTGCTGAATCCAGTGTTTCTCCTTCTCAGTGTCTGCAGAAGGAAGGAGCAGCTGAGCAGTTGGGAGATTCTGCTCCATGTGGGATGTTTCTGCTCTCCCTCCCCTCAGCCTGGCTGGGTCCTGGTTATTTGTATTTATAGTGTCAGGTCGCTGGCCTGCACGGGGCCATTTGGCTGCAGATTCAGGTGCTGTCCTTTACTGCGTCCCTTAGCTTGAAGCCATCTGACAAACTGCTGGCACAGGCCTTGAATTTTCCTGGGGCAAAGCTCTAATGCTAAAGCAGAACCAGGGTGATGTAGGCATGCCTGCTTTCCCAGAGAGCTCTGTGTCCTGTTTTCATCCAAATCTGACAGAGTTTTCCAACATGCTGAGTTCCTGTACTTTTCCTGAAATACAAATGTTACAGAGAGAGAGGAGTGTCTGGGTTAAAAATCCTTCAGACAGAAAGGCCACCACATCATCTCTGTGCCTGCTGGACACCAGAGAAGCCACCAAGGAGAGCCCTGCTACGAACAGCCAGGAAATGTCTCACTTTCACCTTGCTAGATCCCATTTTGAAGCTCATTTTCATCAGTTCTGCTGCTCCCTGGATCTCTTGACTTTATAGTAGCAGAGATGCACCACCTTTATTTCTGGTTTTCTACATGGTTATTTAGTGCCTATGTATATTATCTCTCTAGGTGCTTTTTTTCTTATTCTTTGCCCTGGCTAATGTTTGCTTTTCCTCCAATTTAATACTGTACATTTAATATTAGACATTTTTACAGTAGAAAAGAAAGAGCCATGCTAAAATATATTACTGATCTAACACCAGTCCTGGTTTGTTTTTCCCCAGAAAGGGAACTGGTCTTTAAATACCGAGTTTATAGACTGAGGTTGAGCATCCAGTTTATTAAAGGTCTTCTACTTAAATAATTACATACTAAATATCCTTACAGCTCATGTTTTCTTATAATTTCAATTTGTTTCCCTTTACAGTCTTCAGCAGCATCTTTATTTCAACTAAGTAACAAGTGTATGTCTGTTTTTTCTATTACCGACAAAAAATAAAAAGAAGATGCAGTTTCCCAGACAGTTCCTGTTTTGTAAGACAGTTTATAGAGATCTATATTTCAAACAAAAGGGATCATGGTCTATATCTCACCTGTGACCTGCACCTGCAAACAACATAAAATCATTGCTGAAAGGAGCTCTAAATAGGTTACATTCATTCTTCACCAAGGAATTTTGCTCGGTGCTGTATTGTAAGAGGTGACAAACCAAAACATAGCAGTGAGTTATTCAACCTGATTTCTTGAGCTGGATGTGCAATTTGTGGCAAAAGCTTTGCTTTGCTTCTGCTTGCTTTGTTCCCAGGCTCTGTGGGATTTGGCCACATTACTGTAATTTGAAATTATTTGCTGAGTAACTTTCACAAAGTCCTTTGTCCTGTAGATTTGTGGGTAAATAAGATACTTGGAGTTTTCTTACTGCGTGGAGTCATAGAATGGTTTGTGTTGAAAGAGACCTTAAAGATGATCCAGTCCCACCCCCTGCCATGGCAGGGACACCTTCCACTATCCCAGGTTGCTCCAAGCCCCATCCAACCTGACCTTGAATTCTACAACATGGCATAAAGAGACATATAGAAAACAGGATGAGTTAAAGAGAAAAATGCCATGAGAATGTGTTATTTGTAATGTATGCAGATAAATTTACTCTGGCAAAGCTGTCCTAAATTTTTAATTCATGAGTTTGTTAAAATAGAGAAAGGTAATTATCCTTTTAATTATAACAAAACAGTTTCCTGATTGCTATGGCAATAGTTAAATGTATTTCCTATAAATTTATTACGGTGATTGCAATGACTGTTAGCTTTAAATTATTTTTTCCTTTTCTTTTTAATTATAATGCACATAATTTTTGCCCCCCAAGGTTAAAGACCACAAGTGTAGGTACAGGAAGGACATATGTTAGATGTGAGAGGAAAAGTGTGATAAGGCTCCTGATCCTGCTGCTGCTGGTTCAGCTGGAAACAATGGCTCAGCTGCAGCAGAACTGGAGCAATGACCCAGGTGGATCAAGGACAATCTCCTTATCCATCAGAAAATGCTGGCCCTCGTGCCTGGTTCTGCCTCTGCAGGTCTCCTCACACAAACACTGCTGGTCGTTCCACGTGTGAGACTCTGTGTCCCTGAAGGTTTTGTGTGGGATGTGGGATGGGATCACTTCCTTTCTAAATTAATGTGGAATATCTCAGTGTGGCTGTGAGGGGCTGATGCCTCCCGTGGTAACCAGTCCCTCTGGTGTCCCCAAGGCAAGGGGACACTCAGGTGCCAGTGGCCACCAAGGGAGAAGCCCAGAGCCCGTGGGCTCAAGGTACAAAGCTGAAGGACCCACCTCAGTAACAGCCCTGGGGTAACTTGAGCTGCTCAACAACAGGATTAACAACAGGAAACCTCAGCTTTTCTGCAAGTGTTCAGTGCTCAGCCAGGATGGTATCAGTGCACTGATTGCAGAGAAATTTGCCCCGAGTTGGGAGTATTGCATTTCATTGGACTGGAACGTGCCAGTTGAAATCCAGTCAATGAACCCATTAAACTTTGTCATGTGAGTGGGGTCTCCAAGGGTTTAACTGAACAGGGACTGCACAGGAAGGAAATGACATTATGCACATCTCAGAGGGCACGGGGCCCTCCCTGGCTGCTCCATGGAAACCTCCTGCACCCCGGGCTCTGCAGCAGGTGGCCTCAGCTCTCAGCAGCCAGGGAGGTGAGCTCCGTGACCAAAGCACAGGGATCGTTCTGAAGAGATTATTTCTGCCTTTACCTTCATCAAAAGCAAAACCACTTCATTAAGCACCCAGGGAACGCGAGAGCGAGGGGGAAAGTGGTTTTCTTGATGAGATAAACACAGTAGCAGTTACTCATTATCCATGAAATAATAGCACATGGCACATGTTCCAGGGGGCTCAGGCTGGAGGATGTGTCACCACTGCCATGTTCCTCTCATTTCCTGGGTATTCATCTGAAAGGTACTGATTCAGCCACTGTAATTGGCTTGTTAGACACTTAAAAAAAATAAATCCCCCAAAATCTGCAACAAAACCTTTCAAACTTCTGCACTGAAAGCGGTGCTGTGCTTGTGTGTGTTTCAATTTGAATTTAAATCAGAACGGGAGCTTGAGTTTTCAGAACTCTGTGGGGGAGATGAATAGGTGAGTGAAGAGAGAAAGAAGAATAAATAAAAAAACTCAAAATAAAAGGCTTGTAATAAACCTCAGTTTTGTGCACTGCTCTGGAAGCAGAACCATCTGTCCTTTTGCCTCAGACACCTTCCCTTCCCTTTTATTCACACTCTCCTCTCAATTTTAAATTAAAATTAAAAAAAGAGAAGACTTTTGAGGGATACCTCATTATCTGTATTTTGTTTATGGAAACAACTGCCAGAGCAACTTGATGTTTAGTTGATTGCCTGGTATCTGTGCAGGGGTGGGTGGGGAGGAGAACCTTTTGGATACATTTTGCAGTTTGCTGTTTTAATTAGAGTATTGTCATCTCTTGGCTGCCTGCAGATCTCCAGAGCAGCATTGTGGCCTGCTGGGTTATTCACTGGACCTCTGTACAATTTATCTTCTTGCAGCTTTTTCCTGTCGTGATTCTTTCATTTCGGGAAGCAGATTTGTGATCCTTTCATTTCCAGTTGGGCTTTGGATGCTTGGTAAATAACGGAGTGAAGTAATAACAAAATGGAGGGGGAGGAAGAAATGGGCCAGTTATCCATGATAATTTCATTAATGATGAAGATGAGAAAGTAAGATGCTAAAGAGTACCAAAATCAGATCATAGAGTGATAGAATAGCATGGGTTGGAAGGGACCCTAAAGATCATCCCATTCCAAGCCCCAGCTGGGCAGGGACACCTTCCACTAGACCAGGTTGCTCAGAGGGATGCTCCCACCTTCCCCCAGTACTTTTTTGAAGCCTTATCAAAGCAGTTAATCAACTGATCTCGTTCCCAATTACAACCTGCAGAAGCGTTCACATAATTGGATGTGCTGTTGTAATGCTCTGGAAAACAAAATATGGGCATGGAGCAGCGGATAAAGTGATGTAGCAGGGAACAATTAATATATATTTTAATATACAATAAGTTAGAATTGTGTATCTGATGAATTCTAATGGCATCTGTTATTCTTAAATTAATCTTCTAAAGGCAGTAGTAAACTTTGAACTTGATGTTCTAGCCAGAATTTGTTTATATTTTGATTGTTACTTTTTAAATTTATGGTTGTCCTCAGGAAAAGGGTTTGGACTGCAAATAGATCTTTCTTTCCTGCCCACTGAAAGCAGCTTGTCAAGCTCAGTGGATTTCAGAGAGTTAAACTTCTTGTGTGCTCCTGCCCTGTGCACTGAGCATCTGCTCGGGGGAGGAATCTCCCAGGTAGTTCTTGACCAAATAACTGCTAGGTCTGAACTTTGGGCAGCCTTTCGATGTATAAAATGGTGAACTGGGAGGCCAAAATTACAATCCAGTAAGGAGGCTGAGAATGGTGAGCTGGCCCTGAGACTTGAACATGAACTGCAAGAAACCTCCCAGGGAAGAGGGGATGTGGAAGTGGAGGGGAGCCACGGCTTGGAGCTGCTCGGGGGAGCAGGAGCAGGCAGCTTGGGGGCACGGAGGGGTCTCCCTGGGGACCACCAGGTGAGGGGCAGGCTCTGCTGGACCCCAGGAAGTCTCCAGGTTAGCTGGGAACAAGTGTGGAGGGCCTGCCTGCAGTGGCACCGTGACCTGGGGGAGGGCTGCATCCATGGCTTTTGATTTCCCTTCTGTTTGATCCAGCCGCTCGGAGCTTTCCCTGTTTAGTAAGTTACATATTCGAGGTTTATTGTGATGAAATCTGCCTTTATTTGAGCTACCAAGGCTTTTGGTCTTCTTTAGGGAGCTCATTATGAAGAAAAATCTTAGGCAGTGGATGTCAAAGCCCTGGCTGACCCAGGAGCTTATTATACCTGGTTTAAAAAAGAGTAAAAAAGTGGTCACAGCATGAGCTCTCCCTCCTCGTTTTGCAGGGGCTGCACGGGTACTGGAATTTCCTCCCAGCACAGAGAATGCTCCTGTCTCTTTGGGCATCTGCATCCTGAGCTCTCTGTTCGTGGTGGCTTTATGTCCCCTCTCTCCAGAGGTGCTGGGACATCATGGTTTTCCTTCCAGTGGGAAAAGCTGAATCTATTTTCTTTTCTCCTTCAGAAACCTCGCAGTAAACCCTTTAGTAAATAAATCCTGAGCAAACATCAACACCTAATTTTCCCTCTGTGGGTGGAATGTGAGAACAAGAGCGATGAAAGCTGAGAAACAAATGAATTTCATTCTTCCAACAGCATTATTTGCAGGGCTGTGGGGTTTTTTTGCACTCTGTCTCCCTGCCTGGTGCAGATTATCTGGGAAACACAAGCTGAGTGCTGAGGACCGTGCAGGAGGATGCCAGGATCCACACAGCCACTTTTGTGGTGCAATCTCCCTGACAATTAATTTACTATAGGGCTTACCTCTCAGCATCTGGAATTCCCATCATCCTTTTTTATCCAGCAGGAGGTGTTGGATGCTCAGCCAGGACACCAGGTTTGCTTTAGAGTGGGTTTGTTGCTCAAGCGTTTTCTATCCCCTTCTACCATCAGGCTGCCCTTCTTTGGATTGGTTTTTCCCCTCTTAATCTACATTCAGTAGACAACTTCAAGTTGCTCTGTCCTGGTATTTGGCGAAGATAAATGATTTTGGAAACCGAATTCTTCCATTTCAGCTGACTGTCCAGAATTAAATTATAAACACGTGAGATAAGATTAATAAAAGCCCCAAACTGCTGGGTGGATATTCCCATTACTGTGTACAAGCTAGACAACATCCTCCTCCACCAGTTTCCTGGTTTGATAAATGCCTTGGGCTGATTTAAAAATGTGTAGGTTATTTTTAACCAGGGTAGCAGAGCCATCTGTATTGTATCTGATGAGGTTCTGTGATAGAGCAAATTGATTTATTCTATCTCCTTACAAGTTATACTAAGCTTTATGTTATAAATAAGTTGGTTTGAAGTACATGATGTCATTGAGCTTGAAAGTCTCCAGATAAATTTGTACTTAAAGGGTTTGTGCCTTCTGTATGAATTTAAATTGGTGCAGATTGTTAAATCTCTTTTCTCTCTCTGTCTTGTGGACTGCAAACTCTCTGGGGTCACCACTGTGTCTAGAGCTGTGTTTGTATGAAACGCACAGGGGCCCAAAGCAAGGCTGGTGCTCTTACACATTGCAGGGATAAAAATAAGAGCAATCAGAAAAACCAGAGGCGTGCGTTGCACGGCAGGATTTTCAGCAGCACTGCCTGGAGCTGGGTGCCCAAATCCTACCCTTTGCTGGGATGAAACACAGGGAATTAATGAGGAGCTCATTTCACTTGAAGTAGGAGCAGGGATGAGCCTCATGCCGTGGCTGGCCTGAGCTGAGGTTGGATTTGAGATCTGTGCTTTAGTTCCAGGAGGTGAGCAGGGACAGACCCGGCACTTCTTCCCTTTGCCCTGCTCTGAGGGCACCAGGGCTCCTGGGAGAGTCCATGGGAAAGGTGCCTGGAGTGGTGAGAAGAGGGAATTAATCAAATCCTGGGAAGAACACGCTCAATCCCATTTCAGTTATCTGCTTACAGAACCAGCAGAAGTAAGGCAGAACTTCTGAAAGAGGCAGGCTGAAATCACCATCCCTGTGTTTAAGGGTAGGTTTTGAGAGACCAGGATTGAAAAGGAGATGATGCCTGATGAGAGCCGTGTATGGTGCAGATTTCAGTATAATTAAAAAGAAAATGAGCAATGCTTTAATTGAGATCTGAAGATTAAAAGTTAAAAGTTTAGTATCCTCTATTACTTACTGTCAGATAGGAATTTACGTTGCATATGTGTAACAAGCCATTGCATTTTAAAAATGGAACCATAAAAAAGTTGCTGTAATTTAAGAGCAGCCAATTTACCGGGAGTACAGTTTGCAGCTATGTCACTTGCTAATCAGTCTGTTAAACATAATAGCCATTCTTGTCTGGAGGCAGTTAATCATGTTGTGAATGCACTTATCAGCACATATTAGAAGTACAATACGAGATTTCCAGCAGAGGAATGGATGCAATTACTGCAATCAGTATACATTTAGCCACGGTCTTATGTTTTTCTTTCCATTCCCTTTTTTCTCTTCTTTGAAATAGTCCAGCAGTAACAGATTTTTCTCTTAGAAAAATATAAAGGACACACTTGAAAGCGTTGTTAAACTCCACAGACGTGCTCAAAGGCAACCTGTCCCCCTCCATGAGAGATGGCTGCTGGCTGCTGAACCTCTCCTGGACCCAGCAGTGTTGGGAGCTGCTGGCTTTGAGTGTTGTGGTGATGGTTTTCAAGGCCTTTGAGCATTTCCCCTGACAGGCTGGAACGTGTCTGTGGTGGCATTCAGGAGGTGGCAGGGAGCTGAGGTTGCTGCATTTGAATTGGACTAAAGGAGCTCAGCATATGGATGAACTCTCTTTTTTATTTTTTAATTTTTTTATTTTTTTTCCCTGTGCTTCTCTACATCTAAATCAATAGAGATGAGGGAGCTCAAAGTTTTTGAAAGGCGATATTGAAAAAGCATGAAAGCTAATTGCTTCCAGCATGACTACCCAGCAGCCACGGGTGTAAATACAGCTGTCCAAAGAATGCCAGGGCTCGACAAAATCTAAGGATTTCAGCTAAACAATTTTCCAGGGCTGAGCATATTCTTGTATGGGGAGGAAGGGAGTCGGGAGGGGGGCGGGGGAAGGGAAGAGATTATGAAATCCTGAAGAGATTCAGAAAAGAGAGGAGCAGAAGGTGAATGATTTTGTACATTCTGCTTTGCATTAACCCGTGATGTTAGGGATATTTTATGTAGCTTAGCACGATTTGCAGTGCTTACAGGAGCCTGCCTTCTTTTTCTAGAAATCCTTTTATCTGCCTCTTTGTTCTTTGTGACAGCTGGTATTTTTGCTTGGGTAAAATTTTTGATAGTGGCGAGGAAAACGAAAAAGCAAAACTCTGCCCAAATTGTGTGACTCTTACAGTGGGAAATAAGGGAGTCAGTGTCCATGTAACCACAGCAGTGGTCTTGTTACCATTGTGTTGGGGTCATTTTGCCATTTTGGGTCGTTATTCAGGCTCCCTGAGGAGAGGTGGGATGGAAATGTCCCTCGGTGTGATGTCCTTGGTGTGATTCTTCCCAACGTGCAGGTGTCTGGCCAGCCTGGACACCCAGCCCGGTCCATCTCAGGTTGTTAAAGGCTTCATTGCTGAGGAAACCCATTGGAATGAAGTTCTGGGGTCACGTTTTGGCTTTTACCATGTAAATGCAGGGGCGGGACAGCCCGGGTGGAACACCACTTCTCCCCCTGCCATTTCTAATTATTCCTTTTCAGAGGCTGAATGAATTGCCCTCACTTACTCCTCACTTTGCCTGCCCCTGTTTGCTCAGGGTATGACCTTGGCTTGGAGCAATGTCCCAGCAGCTCCCCTTGAGCTGTCACTGCACTGGGAAATCATTGTCTTGCACATGTGACAAAGTCAGGACTGCCCTTTGGAAAGGTGACCTGGAGATGTTGTGGGTGGCTGTGGTGTTGACCTTACTTTCATGCCATTAAAAAATAATTGTGGCATGATTTTAAAAGGGGAGAGATTAAACCCACCTCTCTGTGTTATTATTTGGAGTTATCTTTGTGTGTCTAGGGAAATTCAGATCCATTTTTAGCACAAAAATAGTCTTTTACCGGGGTGACTTACATTAGAACTCTTTGTTTATCTTTGCTTTTAGTTTTGGTGTGAAGATCAGGACTTTAAGCTCAACTAGCAAAGGGTGGAGGTGCAGGGACTCACTGCAGATGGCTCTTTCTGTTCATACACTGAATGCAGCCCCTGATCCACCCCATGTTTGCTCAGCTGGGTGAATTAATCTTGTTTATTAATTAAAACATGGGAAACCGATGTTTCTGTGCCAGTTTCACTTTCATGTTTTTACTGTCTGTTCAGTTGGTACCAACAGCGAGAGGAAGAGCTTAACTCTTTTGTAAAACATAATTATCAGCCTTTAAAAGAAAACAATTTTGTGCACACCATGTGTCTGTTGGGGAAGTGGGGAGAGAGGAGGTCCCGTTTTGTTGATGTTGATTTGCTGCCCTGCTCCCTGCCCTCACTGCTTTGAGGATGTTACCATGGGCATTTATTTCTGAGCACAAGTGTGAACTGGCCACAGGACACCCTGCACATTCCCTCTCCACATGAGAGTACACTGGATTCAAAGAAAGCCACGTCTAATTCCTAAAGGTGCTTAAACCTGTTTGGAGCTGAAGAGAATGTAGGAGGCATAAAATAATTCTAGCCATGCCCCAATTTTGATTTTTTTCTGTAATTATTTCATGCAGGTGGCATTACAGCAGACCTTTGAGTTCTGTGCAGCCTTAGGAAGCTGTAGAAAGGAAAACATGGACTGGTTTTTAACTTCTCATTGTCCTTGCTGTTTGGCACTGGTTATTTAGTCATTTGCACGGTCTGCCCGTTAAGCAAAGAGTTAAGTTCAGAAGTGTTGAATCAGACTTTCTGAATGCTCAAGAGCCCCATTTGTCACTGTTCTGGGTACCCTGCAGCACTTTAGGTGTGCTCGTGTCACAGGCTGCAGCTCGGCTCCCTTTTGCTTTCATTCATAAACTCAGCGCGTGGGGAATTTGCATCTCTAGATCCCCTCCGGTTGGTTTCTGTCCCCAGGGAGATTCAGCTGTCAGCCTCAATTGTAATTCTGAAATCAAAACAGCAACTGGGTTGCAAGGAACTTCCTCCTGGTTCTAGCGGGGTTTTTCTTTTCTCATGGGATTGGTGCATAGGAAAAGTCTGATCACATCGTGCCAGTGTCACATAAAACTAGCAAAGTGCTTAAAATGTTGAGGAATCTTGCTGGAGGTGTGGTCCGAGCTGTTAGGGGGTCTCCAGGTCACTTACCCCGGTCTCATCTCGAGGAAGGTGAGGGAGCTGTGCGAGTATTTGTAAATCCTGAGGCTCACAATAAATCCAGAGAGGGTACAGATGAATTAAACTGCTGCATGTCCCCATTCAACAGTTGGCTGGGCAAGAGCAAGGCTCTAAATGAAGCATCTTCAGCTGTGCTGAGCTGTCCAGTGTGGGGGCAGTGGCAGGAGCTGGGTTATGAGTGGCCTTTTCTCCTCTGCTTCATTACCTGCAGGAAACTCATGGATTTGCCCCTGTGGTGGCAACATGGAGAGCCCAGTGGGTCAGCAGGGACTTCCAGGGAATACTTCCTGTCTCCACCATGGAGCCTCTGGATGCCCCTGAGTTTCCTCTGAGGTGCAGTGAAATGTTTGCTGCATTAACTTCACACTCAGCTTGGCTGAAGTTCCCCGTGCCTTGGGTCGTCCAGGCTCCCTGAGCTCCACTCTGCTTCTTTTAGAGGCCTTTGGAGAGTCTGCAGAGATCTTTGTGTGTGAGTTCCTGCACTGCAAAGAGCTTCTCATGCCACTGAATTTATTATCTTTAATTTTCAGTCATTGGTTATTTAAGAATTCATCTCTGCTTTATAATATATTTCAGCTGCTTTCACAGCAATGCTGAAAATGGACCATGTGATTATGGCATGTAAAAATGTAAGAATTTCTCAATAGTTAAAGAAAAATTATAAGCACCATTTAGACTTGATATTTATTAACTGGATAGGTTTCAGCAGAAGTCTTTCATCATAAAATCATTCTTATTTTTTAAACAACAATAGCTCCCTCTATATTTGCATCCAACATCAGCTAAACCCTGGCCCCAGTTTCTTACTGGATGTGTTTGTTGTGTTTCCCAACAAGACACTTCCTCCTGACAGAGAATCTTTATTTTAAGAAATACACAACACAGCAATAAAGAAATTCTAAATAGTAGTCAGAAAAATATTCCAGTGCAATCAAAATGCTTTTTTTAAGCCCCAAAAGATTGCACGCTGTTCCAAAAGGGGAGAGTAATGACAAAGGTACAAATGGGCTCCCAGTGCCCAGCAGTGTTACCAGTGGAGCTCACCAATTACACCCACCCTGAGTTCAGTCCTAAAACTTGTTTTGTTAAAGGTTGGCTTAAAGAGTATCTAAGGACTCTTTTACCAGAAGCATTTCTGTGCACTGTCACAAGGGTGCAAGCAAATAAAAATAATTGAAGCAATTGTCTCAGTTGTCTCCAGGGTTGTCATGATGATGTTGATAAAATCAAATAAAGTGGAAGTTATTGCACATTGTTAGTGAGCAGCACAGTTGTGAATTGGCGGTGGAAGAAGCTGAAGAGCTTAAAAGGTTTGCTCATTATCTAGATTTATTGTTTTCAGTTGTGGGAAAATGTTGGCTAAGCAAAATAACATCATAATGGCTGGTCTTGGTGGTGTGTTTTGAACAAAAATATTTTCTCATTGTTTTTATGGCTTTTACTGGATTATTAAAACACGCTCTTTCAATCCATACATTCTTAATGGATTTAGCAGCCTGGGTTTATCCTCTGTAGCCATTTTCTTTGCCCATACATCTGTGAAGAGCATGAACTTTCATGGCAGTGAAAGAAAGCCAAGATGATGCACCAAAAAATGTTGGGGAAAATGTGGGCAACAAAAGCAAGTCAGACAGCAGAGCAAATGGAAAACCGAGTTTTTGAAATGCATCCTGAGAGGAAACCAAGCAAACTTTTCCCATCCCTGCAGACTTCACTTCCACTTTCCATCCATCCTGTCTTTGTTTGGGACTCCTGCCCTGCTGTCCTGTGGCATGGCTGCAGTGTGAGCAGGGAATTCCTCAGGGTGTGTGTCTCCCTGGCTGCCTGGTGCCCCTCAGAACAAACCCTCTGGGGGCTGTGCGTTAGGGGACAGTGGCACTGTGCCCTCTGAACCTCTGCACGTGGGTGCCAGAGCTTGCAGGAGCGCTCAGGACGTGTGTGAGGTTTGCCCTGGCTTCTGGGGATGTTCATCCTCACTACAACTCTGGCAGGACCCTGCTCTCCTCTCTGCAGGGCTCCATCTCCAGGGCCCTTCCTCAGCAAACCACCCTGGCAGGAGAACAGCTCCAAATTCCGACACAGCCTTGTGTCCTCACAGCCTCGTCAGAATTATTCATGCTGGGAGAAAAGGGTTGAGGCCTCGACATCCTTTAGCAAGTCAAAGCTTGTGTGAAACACCGGGTGCTTCACCTCAGCGAGGTGTTGGAGGGATGGTGTAGCTGTAGGAAGACACCCAGGTGCTGAGGGTGGCAGCTGCTGCCAGCTCCCGTTCGGAGGTGCCCCCGTGCAGGAAGGCAGCGCCCAGCCAGGTAGAAGGGCTGTCAGTATGCAAATCTTGATAATTCAGAAACTGCCTGCTGCCCTGGGTAGGTGTTTGCTTTCATTTCCTTTATCTCAGGCTGCTAGGATCTTAATTTCCTCAGGGGGAGAAGGTCAGGACCTTTAGTGTGGATCTTTTCCCTGAGAGGTCCTGGCCATCTGCTGCTTAATTTGACTTCGGCAGGAAATTAGGGTCTTGAGCATTTCCAATCAGTTTTTGAAAAGCCTCCTCTTGTAAGTGTTTGCTTTTCAGCAAACCATACTTACAAAATTAATCCTCTTGAGATCAGAGAAGTGAGACCTTTTTTACTGAAGTATTCTATAAACTCATGTACTTTGGTAATGTAAGGTCACTGAATTCTTATTGAATTTGGTTACAATTTGTCAGAGTAAGAATTGGCCATTATCAACCTGGAAAAGACTCTCAAGCAACACGATACCACATATTTCATTATTTTCCAGTACCTCGTGTCTGCTCCAGTTTTTAGGGTAGTGTTTACACTGCTGTGGGCCTCATAAACAAATTGCCATTTACTGAAAACATTCTTTTATGAGAATGATTTCCTGTAACAGCCAACTGCAGTAATAGAAGGCTCTGACTTCTCCCAGCTCAGTTGTTGCTGACCCGTGAGTGTGAGCCAGCAGAGCCTCGGTGGGGCACTGCAGAGTGCCCTGACCTCTCATCCTGCACCTCTCAGTCTCTCCCCAAACACACAGGTTATGTGTAATAGTTATGACAAACCTTCAGGTTGGTTAGCAGTGCAAATCTTCCTTAATAGTGAACAGTGGGCATTTGTTTATTTAAGGTAAATACCAACCAGTTGTGCTGTTGCTGCTTCCATAGCATCAGTCCCTGAGTATCATTCCATTAATTCGATTATTCCGTGTTGGGCTTGGGTGAATTCAATTCGTTGTTATTTCAGCGTCGGGTGATTTCGTGGTGCTGGTTAAAACCTCTCACGTCAGAGCTATGCTGCACCCTCTCAGTGATCTATAATTTTGTAAAAATGAGTTGTGCAGCTCCATATAAACACTTAACACTGCCCACGTGGATGTGTCTGTTGGGAGAGTTCTGGGACTTAGCAACACTTTCCTGTCCCGATAACTCTTTTTATTCTGGAGCGGGTTGGAGCTGAGGTTGGCTTTGGTTGGAATGGATTTGCCATTCTGTGCTCAAAACTCACTCCAGACTGGGGTCACAGCCACGGCTGCCAACAGCTGGGGGTGGAATGGGGACTGGGGGTGTCCCAAAGCGTGACTGGGCTCTTTGGGACCTGGTTTAAATGCATTAGGTAGATATGAGGCCAGACAATAGGAGATTGTGCAGAAATCCCAAGGATTTGGGGGTTTTTCTAGCCCCTAGCAGAGGCAGAATTGTGAACGTAAGCAAACAGGATTATAAATCACCATTTGAAGAAGAGGACCTACTTACAGGAGTTTGTGAGAGGAAATAAATCCAAAAAGACCCATGGGGTTTTTTTCTCCACCTCTCACCAGAGAGAAAAATGTGTAATGAATGTCTCATGTCTGAAACACTGGGCTGGATTCATCAAAGGGAGTTAGTAATTACCAAATTGAGAGAATCATGAAGCGCTTTTCTAAATTTGAAAGGCTCATCAAGAATAGATCAGGAGCAGGCAAAATTAATAGTTATGAACTCATTTCCATAGAAATGGACTTATTAGCAAGCATGCCAGCTGCCTAAAATTATAAGGTCTTTTCCTTGTGCTTGCAGGAAATAATCTTTTTTTATAAAAGTAATTTTGACTTTTTATTTTTTATTGCTTCTCTAAACTGGAGTTTGGCAAAATCCTAAACCAGGAAAAAAACTTGACTGGACAATAGAAATAGTTAACTACAAAGAGAGGGAAGATCTGGAAGGGAGAAGTGATTTATAGTCCTTGGATTCCATCAGACTCTCCCCAAGAGTGCAAACTTAGTTAAGAGAAAAATGAAATAAGTCTTCAGGAAAAGCTGAAAAATCTTGATAG
>VZRQ01009502.1:374668-489776 GCA_013397975.1 Machaerirhynchus nigripectus | reverse complement strand
TAGAAATCTATATAATAGAAATATTTCTGTATCATATATAATTTCTATATAATAGAAAATGCTAATTCCTAAAACTCTCTGCTCGTGGATTTTCCCACTGGTGGCATTGTGTCTTCACCAGGCAGTTGCAGATCGACAGTGGCTGCAAACACCAAGGTTCTGACCTCCAGTTACAAATCACACCCAAAGATGAGGGTTTGCCATGGCAGGGTGGAACACCTGCTTTTAAGAAGGGTTACAGTGATATGTTACACAGCCAGGAGAGAAATTTAAATGCAGGTGTTGGGATGTGAATTTATCAGCTAATGGAGCTAACATAAGTAAATGCTGACGTTTGAGGTCCTGATTATGGTTTAATTTATCTCTGGTTTTACTTTAGCAACCTCCATCAATTTGGGTGGAAAAAGGCAGTGGTCTCCCACACGGTATTACAGAGGGTGCTTAATAAATTGCAAGAATTATGGATGTAATACCAGTCTTTCTACTAGGAAACCTCTGTAGGATAAGAGATGCAGCAGCCAGTAGGTGAGCACTAATCTGAGCATGAAAGAAATTCACTTTTCAGGTCTCATCCTGAGTTGGTTGCAGTTGTAACCTGGGAAGAGGCTTAGAACAAAGAGGGTGAATTTGTCCGTGGGGTACTCGGTGTCCCAGATACCGCAGCACTTGGCATTGCTCCAAGGCTGAATCTCTAAAGAGGACAAAAGAAGACCATAATTTTAGAGGAAATTCATTCACCTGCTGGGGAGTAAGAGTGCAGAAGGCTGAATCCTGGTTTGCTGCAGCTGTGCACGCGGGGGGACTGTAGGTGAAAGATGGTTCAAGGCCATCTCTTTCAGCAGAAGCCCAGGAGAGGAGTGGAGCCTTCTTTAATCAATATTAACATGTCCTGCTACATAATTGGCTTCTGAGACAAAGCAGAAATCCTCTGACAAACATTGGACGTCGTTTCTCCAAGTGATGATGAGGATTCTCTTTGGAACCAGGATGGAGACCTGGGGGAACACCTTTGTTTTAATTCACAGTGAATATAGCTGGATCTGAGGAAGGTTTATGTTTAAGATATAAACCCATTATCATGGTTTCGTTCTGGATGTGTAAAAAGAGAAACAGGAAGGAAACAATTGAAGGCGTGTGCACTGAACTCAAAGTGCTGGTCAGTGGGACCTGTGGGATGGATTTGTCACTGCAGACTAACCTGCCCTGTTATTTAGTCGGTGGATCTGTACCCAAATCCTTCATTGGTGGTTTTGTTCTCAATTTGAAACCACTCCTGGGTGTTTTTGTGAGGGGCAACTACTGACTTGAGCAGACTGAAGTGAAATTGCACACCTAAACATACCTTGACAGGTCCAATATCTAAATCCATAGTTAGTGTAAAGCTCATATCTAAATTTTATTTCTGTGTTGTGAGCAAATTAATTTTATGTAATTTAGATAAAACAATCTGCTGGAGGTGATACACAAAGAACCATGAAGTTGAGTTGGTACCCACGGTTTAATTACATCCCTATTATTCTGTAATAAAATTTATCTTAAAAGGTTTTTGCTGGTTGTCTGGTTGGCCACACAAAAGATGCCTTAATAGCTTCTAGTTTTGCCTGGAGGTGGATATTATCTTCTGTCAGCATGGAAAATATTTATCCTCCAGGCACTGAAGCATATGTTTAGGTTGTTTGTTGTCAGAAAGAAAACACGAAAATCAATAACTCCTGCTCAGATTTTTTTTTTCCTTTACAATTCTCCCTCAGAAACATATGGCAAAGCCAGATTCTGCCTCTGCATTTGGGAAGAGGAAAAGGATGTTTTGAGTCTCTGTTGTCTGAAGCAGCAGCTGAAACTTTGCGTGAGCACAGCTCTGCGAGTGCCTGCTTGGGGAAGGGGCACACAGATAATGAACGTACCACTGGCCTGGCATACAGCAAATTCAGATTTTACCCCAAAACTTCAGCAGGATTGGTAAAATCAGCTGTCTCCCCAACAGAAGGAGCAGCTGGTTCTGCAGTCGGAGCTGCATTTCCATCCCCTCTCCGTGCCTTGAAACCTCCCCCAGGTCTCCACGCCGCAGGGTCTGCCTGGGAGGCTGGGGCAGGAGCTCGTATGCTTCGTAAATATTTGCATGTAAACTCCGTGTGATTTGTAAAACAGCTCAGTTTCTGGGGAAGTGCAGATGAGCAAAGGTCTGTTTTCTAACCAGATCCCTGCTGTGCATACCCTGAGTGCAGTTGGTTAAATCTTGGTGTGTTTGCTTCTCTGTAACACAAAAAAAAGAGCTGTTTTTGTAACCTGAGGATTAATTATTAATATTGACATCGTTTTGGACCTGAGGAAAGTGCTAAGAGTTGTTGTTAAGAAAGGAAGCAGAAGTAATTCTGAAATTCTGCTGTGCATTTACATCTATTTCTTTACTTCTAAACTTTTTATTTCCAGATGAGAAATACATGATTGCCATATAATTACAAGTCTGCACCACTGACGAGGAGAATGTTGTCAGGAATTGAAAATAGGGATAATCTACCCCTCATTTATTGTCATGTATAACTTCTGCAATCCATTTTTTCACTGAGATAAAGACAAGTTTGGGTTTGAAAGACTTTTTTTTCCCCCCACAAGAGCTCATTTCTGGTACAACACAAGGAATGGCCAAGGATTCTGTTGTTTTGCAGCATCAAAATTATAATAATGGTATATTAAATAATTTAGCAACATCTGTGCAATGCTTTTCCAGGGGTTTGTGGCTTATTCTGTAAGTTCATTGTGATTATGGAGAATGAATGCCTGAGTTTAGTGGGAAAAATGCCTCAGTTTCAGGAAAATAAAAGATACAGTTTCACCTTAGAACTTAGGAAGTTCTGCAGTTGCCCATGTGCAGTTTTATTCAGGTTTCTGTCGGTGTCTCAAGCCTGCATGTTGAATTTAATGGCAGATCTTCTGGTGAGCAGGGAAGAGAAATGAAAATCCCTTTTGTTATCAACATCCTAATGGTGGTGCGGGGAATTCTGCCTTGTTTCCCAGAGCAAACACCACCTCCTACGAGATCCTGCAGATGGACTTTGAGATCGACAACGCCAGCAGCCCGGCGGGGGCCCAGCAGATCACCTGGCAGGTGGAATACCCTCGGGATGACTCCGTGAGCGAGCTCGTGGTGTCCGAGATCTTCGTCAGCCGCACGATGTTTGTGGGCATCGTTCCTCTGGCCACGGTAAGGACCTGCTCCCCTCCCTTGTGCTGCATGCTCCTCGTTAGTATTCCAGGGAATGGGAGCCTTTTTATTATAAGCTGCTTCCTATGCACCTGCTGCAAGTGATTTAAATGCAAAAAATGCATTTCAATAATGTTTTATTTACCTGATGTGCCGTAGCGGCTCCTCGGAAACCATTTGGGTCTTTGGTGAAAACCCTTTCCTGTTTGTGGGTTATTGGCCTGCTACACAGAAATAGCTCCTCTGGAGCCGTTGTCTTCTGCTGTATGAATGGCACTGCCATGCCTGAGCTCTGAGGGTAAATGCTGTAATTAGCAGGGACATTGTCAATGAAATAAATTAGCATGGCTTGTGTGGGGAGCTTCATTGCTAAAGCAAACAACCGGACTGTTTGCTGCTCTGCTGCTCCCCAAAAGAGCCCAATAGCCCAGTGAGCTGCAGAGTGTCAGTTTAATAAAGGTCTGCTTGGAGTTACACAGAAAGGAAAAACACTTTCTGGAGATGGAGGTGGCCAGCAGGTTTGAGGTGTACGTGTGCAGAAAGCTTGAAGCTGAGGATTTATTGAAACAATGCAAATGTCTCCTGGTGAAATCAGAGGCACCTTTTCTAGGAGGGACCTCTGACCTGTGTTTGGGCCTGATGGACTTTTTAGTGCCAGAGCTTTACACATGAACAGGGATTTCAGTGGGGAAATTTGGGTGTAAAAGCAGAGAAACAGCCAGGGAGTCTGGATGTTACAGCACTTCCCTCAGAAACACCCACCCTGTTTTACTTGCTTCCTCATGAACGTTTGCCCTTCCTTTCTGAGTCTGTCTGTGCTGGTTTTCTTTCTATTACACCACACAGCCACCAAATATTGGTGTTTTCCTCTGCATGGCCACTGGCATGACCAGAAGCAAGGAAAGGTGCTTGTAATGGAAACAAGGCCCCAAATAATTTTAATTTCCAGTTCCTACTGCCAAAGGCTACCCTTCCTGGCAGCCCAGGGATAGGGCAGAGATTATGTGCAGGAAAGTCAATAGAGAATTTTCTTCTATTCCCCTTTTTGGGTTTTTTTTTGAAGCCTGTAGGAGATGAAACAAAACTCTAATTGTGTGGATGGAATATAATCAAGCAGTAATGGTGAGTCAGACACAAAAATGACAGAATGTGGTGCAGGAACATCTTGCACCAAGCATTGTGGTTTCAGGTGCAGAGCACCATGGATGGAAAGGAAAAGCAAATCCAGTGCAAAAGCCAGCACAACTCAGCCAAGGAACAAAGGCAATGCTGTGACTAAACAGGAGCAGACATTTTTAAGCCGTGATAGGGACATTTGGAAATAACTGGAATCTTGCTAGCAGTGAGAAAAGTAGACTTAGTGCAGCAAACCCAACAGTTCTTCCTTCTCTGTGATAAGTGCTGTGGGTTTCTTGTGGGGTTTTTTGTATTTTTTTGGAAAAGGACTAAAATACAATCTTGGAGTACTGGGAATTGCTCCCAGATTATCCATTTCACTTTGAATGATCCTCCTTATAATAAATCTCAGTTTTATTTATGGCCAAATTCAGTGAATTCAGCATCTGTAAATAAATAAAACTTTTGCACTAATGAGAGAAACTAAAACAAATTTTCATACTGAAGGAGAACCTGCTTTCTGCACCACTTCACACTTCTCCCCAGATCCTTGAGCTCCCAATAATTGAAACATCCACTGTCAGCAACTGCACAGGGCCAGGCAGTTGGGATTTCCAAGGGAGCTGCACCCAGATGGAAACAGCACACTCCAGTAATTCAGGATTTGCTTTCTGAAAGCCTCACCTCTGCTTCTGGATGAGCAGGGCAGGCTCTGCCAGTGGGAATGCAGAGCAGGCCCAGCTGACACAGCAGAGAAAAGGGAAATATCAGGCTGGGTGATCCCAACTGCAGCCTGCACCTCCCAGGAGCTGCTTTGGGTGCCAGCTGTGCTCCCCTGCTGCTGCTGGCAGGGCTGGCTGGCTCTGGGCACTGCTCTGGGCACTGCTCTGGGCACTGCTTCCAAATCCCATCCCTGCTGAGCCCCCCCACTTTTGTAGGGGAAGGCAGTGGGGGATGCTCTCCTGAAGCCAGGCCCTCATTTCCCTCATTCCCAGCTGCTGGGAGGAGTTTGGAGAGGGAAGGGACCCTGGGAGCCACCAGGCAAAGGCACATGGGATGGATGGGACATTGGGTTTGACTTTGTGGAACTTTGCAAGTCCTTCTAAATGCATTTTCTGTGACCTGGAACACATAAAATCCATGAAGATGCATTGTCCTGTAGCTGCTAAAGTAATTTCTACTAAAAAAGCTAAAAGGGATTTGATGGGCCTGCTTGCACAGAGGAAATAAATAAATGCTAATTCCTAAAACTCCATGCTAATTAACAAATGAGCTTTTCCTTAAGTACTCTATTATTATTTAGTATTTATGTAGTGTTTTATATTTTCAGAACTCATTAATCAGACCTGAATAAACTAAGCTTGATGAGAATAGAAAATTAAATGGAAATGAAGTCACTCTTATTTAGTTTTACCTGTTTCTGAATGACTTCTAAGTCCCTTTTATATTCTTAAAGGTACTTTTAAAAACACTTAAAAAATCTTACCATGCTCTTGCTTATTACCCCTAAAAACTGTTTTGGTTAGAAAAGAGGTAGAATTTATGCCTTTAAGAACAACTGACAGCAGGGATGAGTGGCTTTGAAGACTGTAGATGCTGTTTTGTCACTGAAAATCTGCATAACTGCTTAGGCTGGTTTAATTCAGGTGAAGAAGCATGGATGGGAGGATTACTTAGAAGCTGGGATATTGGACTCCTGGGGGTTTCTTTGGAGGAGAGTGGAAGGAATAGATAGTTTTAACTAAGTTTTATGTCATAACCTTTTGAGAGAAAAAGTTGTTGAGAGATTTTAGCTCTAGAAATGGGTCTGGAAGGTGCTGGGGGGGGAAGTTGGGAGATCCACGCAGGTTTCTGGCTGGAGCACCACCCCCCTGTGGGGCACAAACGTGTCCCTGAGAACCTCTGAGGATCCAGGTCAGTTCAACGTTCCAGGATCCCCCATCAGGGGCAAACATCAGCCCCTTGGCTCCTGGGAGCTCAGCTCCTTTTCCTGCTGGTGATAAACATCTCTGCTGATTGATTTTTCCAACATCTGGTGCCCAGATGAACACGTGGAACTAATGTCCCCCAAAGCAAAGGTGATCCATTCCCATCAGCTGCAGCAGAATAACAGATCAAGGTGAGGAGAGCACAGCCAAAGCTCTTTTTGGTTCCTCTGTTTGTTGTGCTGCTGAGTATCAGGGGAAGAATCTGCCTTCTGCTGTTAGCATTGCTGACTCTAAACACAGCAGGTGCCTATTTTAAAATAAGGTTTATGGCATTAAAATAGGATGGGAGTTGTGAATCTGGGTGATGTCTGATGCAGCAGAAGGTGTGTTTGAGGCATCCAGAAGGTCTGTCAGAACATTCTAAAGTTGGAGCTGAACCTTTATTTGTCTTAATATGAAAATGTGATAGAAGAATCTTGCAAAGTGGAAGTGGATGTCCCGCTAATTACACAAACTGATAGCACAGTAAATCTGTTCTATCCAGTGATGATACAATTCTGTAACTCTCAGTTATTGCTCTTGAGCTAAGCAGACACAATCTGCAATTTCCATAGCTGTGGGGAGTTGCTGGTAGCAAGGTCGTCAGTGGAGTCTGGCACTCCTGGGATGCAAGAAACCAACACTTCCCCAGCTCTGAGTCTGTCATCCAGGTTTCTGTCACCAACAAATGGGATTTGATTAATCCGTTATCTAACTAACAGTCAGCAAAAATATAAAGAAAAAGAGAAAAAATTAAAATCCAGGTCTTTTAGAGAGTTTCTAGGCAACCAGGAACTTAATCAAAGTAAAGCATCAGACATGGAAGAGATGTATTTCTGCTGTTTTTTGTAAGAAGGCTCCAGCTGAGGCTGAAGGCTTGAGGAACAATAGACTTAATAATAGAAAAATACCTGGCATTGTCTTCTTATCTGGGGAAATGATGGTCTGTGAGTGGCAGCACTGCTCTTTTAGATGTCCATGCTGCAGATCCTTTCCCGTGCAGAACTGGAGTTGTAAGTCCCAGACTGTCATTATTCCAAAGCATTTTTCAAATGCAACAATCAGTGTTTCCCTCAGCCTCGAACATTTCTGTGTTTCCTACAAGGAGCTGAACTATGTCTTCAGGAATTCAGTTTCCTCTCCCCCAAAATGTGAGCTACTGGCTGGGGAAGGGTTTCCAAACGTTGTGAATCACTTACACAGACGGCTGTGTTTGCTCTGGTGAGGTTTCCTTTAAATGGGAGGCTGGATAATTGCATTTCTGGCTGCTGCCAGACAAGAGCACCCAGAAAAATTGTCCTTAAAGGCGCCCATTTCTAGAACTCAGGCTGGAACGGGGTTGCTGAGTGCAACACTTGGCTGATTTGTTTGAGAAAAAAAACTCTAAAGAATTTATTTTTCCTACAGAAATCATGGTTTGCTAATGGGACTTATATCCAGACACCAATTAAAGGAGCACACTCAGTCCGAGGTGGAAGCTGACCCAGACTCGGAAAGCAGTTTACCTTCCCCTTAAACTAAAAGGGAAAATGTCAGGCTTTAGCAGCTTTTTCTTTGCTTGCTCTGGGGGTCAGGAATAAAAACCAAACCCACTTAATACTGAAGTATAAAAAAGCCAGGATAGGATCAGTCATTTCTAGCAAACCCAGATGATTTACATATTTTTTAGAAGTTGGTTAAATGCATTTATGTGCAAAATCATCCCCTATGTGTTTATCCATTGCACTTAATGCATATTTCTTACTTGAAATCACTTTGACCTTTGGCCTTGCAGTTCTGTTTTAACAGTGCCTTTCTGTTGTACTTTGCATGCAAAGGAACCTGCCCAGAATGGGATTTTGTCCTTCCCAACATTCATCATTTCATAGGAAAAAATATTTAAATGTAAATTCAATACAGAGTAGATCTTCATCCCAGAAATATTAGGGATTATCAACATTGTTTTTATATAAAACTGGAATCTGTGGCTCCCAGATCACAGATTTCAGTGTGAATTTTAGCACTCATTAATGGCAGCAGGATTGAAGCCTTGAGCTTTCCTAAAATCCCACACTGGAAGGACTGATTTTATACTCAGAGCAAATTAACTACTGTGGAGAAGTACAGAATAGGAAAAAAGAGATTCTTCTGTTGTAGGACTTTATTTCCCATGCCCATAGCGAGTGTTTTATGTCTCTGTGGCAGAGATAGGATCTTGTGCAATTATTACCATCTCCAAATTAATTGTCATAGAGAATTAAATGGTTTTGTTTTGTCAGGCTGCTCTGAAAACCACAGGGTGAATTTTATGGAGAAAGACGAAATTTTAAAAGACTTCTTGAAACACATCAGCCAAAACACAAAGCACTGAAGATTTTATTGAGTTTGATCAGGGGAAGTTTTTGACTCTGAAACACTTTGGGAGAGAAATGTGTGGGGAGGAGGTGTCGTGAGCAGTGTCCACATGGGCTTTGTCTGACTGGGCAAGGCCAGGGGATTTCAGCTTGTGTTGTCATCAGACACCCTGAAAAGCCATTTTGGAGTGATCAAAGCTGTTTAGCAGCAGAAAAACTTCTTTGCTTGTAGAACTGAGGTGTTTGATTAAATCACAGAATCAGGGCACGGATTGAGTTGGAAGGGACCCTAAAGCTGATCCAGAGCAGCCATGGGCAGGGGCACCTTCCACTGTCTCAGGGTGCTCTGACCTGGCCTGGGACACTGCCAGGGATCCAGGGGCAGCCACAGCTGCTCTGGGCACCCTCTGGGCACCCTCTGGACTCCTCTGGACTCGCTGCAGCAGCTCCACGTCCTTGTGCTGTTGGCCCCGGAGCTGGATGCAGCTCTCCATGTGGCATCTCACGAGAGCAGAGAGGCAGAATTACCTCCCTTGACCTGCTGCCCACACTGCTCTGGGTGCAGCCCAGGGTATGGGCAATAATGTACAAATATCTTATTTTGGGAGGAAAAAGCGCTTTTATTCTGAAGTGAAAATGTCCCATTCTGAATATGGCGGAGTAGTCCCATTTTGGTACTGCCAGCATTCTTCCTCAGTGTTCTTCCAAAAATGAAATTCCAGACAAATCTCCTCAATTTCATCAAGTGTTTCATTTTTAACTGGACTGCGTTTTCCAAAGGATATCACATTTTCTCCTCTTTCAGTCTAATTCTGGGCATCTGAAGTAGGTTTTGGAATGGCTCAATGTGAACCATTATCCCTTTTTTCCCTCCGCTCAGTTAAACATCCTCTACCATTTAATTTGGAGAGTGGAAAAGAAAGAAAGAAACCAAAGGAAAATTTGCTATTGGTGGGACAAAAATAATGACATTTTAAATGTTTCCATGCAAGCAATGTGACATGACAAATTTTAAGAAGCTCTGTGAATACTATTAATATTTATGATGCACTCAAGAAAACATCTATTGTGTGCCACATCCATCAAAGATAAGAATTGTATTCAACTGTGTTGGATGACAAACACTGAATGACAATAGCTGGAGATTACACGAGGTTTTCATCCTCATGTTTTACGCCTGCTTGAGTGAAGCACCATGTTATTCCACTGTGAACCAATAATTTGCTTTCATCGAATTAGATACACTTGCTGATACTCGTTACAATCATATCCAAAATATTAATGAACACGCAGGGAAGGCTGATGCCAAGTGCTCCAGATCCTTTAGGATCGAGTCCTACAGGCAGCGTTTCCCACTAACCCACCTCTTGGAAGTCACTCTGAAGCTCCCCAAATTACAGTGATTTGACCACGTGGTAGCAGTTGTTTGCAGTTTGGATGAATGCAAGTGATTACCCCATGGAAGGAGGGCCCTTCCAGCGTGGCAAGCTGGCTTTTTATATCCCCTGTTTGTCCTCAGAGCACTCCCAGCACAGGAATGGGGCAGGGCTGTCCGTGCCACGGGAGCGCCTGCGCTGGTCTCCCACCAGCACCTGCCTGTGGGTGATGGGCCCCGGGGTGCCCCAAGGCTGGCCTTGCTTCTCCTCTTTGTCACCGCTGTAAGATGCAGTTTTGGAGCTAATTTATGGTCACCCAGGCAAGCAACGCTGGGGAGACACCAAGGGGATTTCTCTTCCCCCCCTGCTCCCAGCAGCACATCTCCTCCGGGTGACCATCCCTGGCAGGATGCAGGGCCTGTCCCCCTGCTCCCAGCCGGTGCTGCAGCTGCTCCTGGGCTCAATCCCTTCAGCACAGAGGCTGTTCTTCCTGCCCTGCCTTCTGACTGAAGCTGCAGTGCTCTGGAGGCAGCTCTTTCTGAACATCAGGCTGATGACGCCTCAACTCTGCACCACACAGGCCTGTTTTTGGAAAGAAGCTGTGATTCGGAATTGATTGATGAATATGTGGAGCAGCTTTGGTCAGGGGTTTCTAAATAAAGCTGTGTTTGGAAGAGGTGACGTGCTGACCATCTATCAAGGGTAGGAGGACATCCAGGCATTCCTGCAGCCAGAATGAGCTCAGGTCTCTTTGATCCATGTGGACAGTTACTATTCTTAGAAAATCCTCTCCAAGGGTGCACAGGCACTAAATTCTTGTTAGAAGTAAGTGCTTCCAATAATAAATGTGCAGAGGGAAATGCCAAGAGGTGTCTTCTGCTGAGCTGGGGATACCTCTGCTCCATTAGGCCTGCTTCCTTCTGTGACAGATTTCCTGATGGGAGTTCAGTGCAAGCTGAGGGACGCATCCCTGGACAGAGGGCCAGGAGTGGTGGGAGCTCCTGCAGGGCAGGAATGAGGGCACAGTGACCCTCCTGACGGGGTGATGGCCACAGGGATGAGCTGAGCCTGCCCGAAGGGGCTGTGAGCAGCTCATGGCATTACCAGGACCCAGGCTGAGGAAGGAGTGTGCTGGAGGGAGCTGCAAAGCCTTTACTTGGTCTGCCCAAAAAACTCTTCATGTTCCTTAACAATTACCCAATAATTTGGCTCATCTGTAAGTTTTTCCAGCGTGCTCACACTGGTTTTATTGCCAATTAACTTAGCATTCTAGTCTTGGTCCACAGCTGATTGGCCAGTAATTCGAACCCAAGCCCTCATCAAAAGGGCATCATTTGTAAATCAGAGAAGAAATCTCCGAGATACTGAAATTACTGTTAATTAAATCAGCACATGAATATAATGGACACACATGAACAAAATTATGTTTGTTTTTGAGCTGTTCTGCTAGCTGGAGAGAAAGCATTATTAGGAGTATTTGGTAGTCAGCCTACATTTATTAGATGTACAGCAAGATGTGTCCTTTCTATATAAATTCACTTTGTATTGTGCATATACAGATATACACTATATTTCTTATGTACATGCTGCAGTGAAAGCTTTCCTTTTTAAACAGGCATTTGTGTTCTGCACAACTCGTGTTCAAAGCTGGCAGCGACCTCAGTGGAGTTATTCTGATTTACATGGCCCCCATATCAGTTAGGCTTAGGAATTATTTTTCATGTAATTTCTACTTTTTAAAATTAAATTAAAATATCAGCATAAAGATGGAGCAGAGCAGCGATCCGAGAGCTTTAGGAGTTGTAATGGAGCCTGTAAGTAGCTGCTGTGTGTGAAGAAATTCCTTGCAAAGGTGCCTCAGCTTTACTGAAGATGCTAAGCTGCAGCTTTATTAACATAATCAGGATACTCCAGCACGGTGCTTTGGGACAGCTTTGGAATATTCTGCACTGCTCAGTTCTGAAGTTTGTGAATTCATTCTGCAGTTTGGCAGCTCGGCCTCCTGTGGGGCTGGGAGGCCAAGCTGCATTTTGTGCTGCCTGGCACTTCTTGGTGAGCTCTCCCAAGAGCCATCGGAGGCAGAAGAGAGCACCCGAGGGGTGGGAGAGAGGCACCAGTACTGGTGAGGGCAGGGAGAGCAGGCACTGCAAATTCCAGGTGTTCCAGAGGGAATAAATTCATTCACTGCTGTGCCTGGAGGGGAACAAACAAATCCAGAGAGTTTCAAGGGGTGAAATGTTGGCATCACACAAATGTGGCAACAAGGACAGGGAGAAGCTAACAGAGTTTTGCATCATCTTTGGGGCCTTGGAATTCTGGGCTGGTAAATGCACTGGAATGGCAACAACTCTCATCATTCCAGCTGCTTTCCTCAGCCTCTGGGAATATCAGTGCCCAAAACCTCTGTGCCATGAGAGCAGTGCTGGTGAGGCTGCTGTGCTGGTGCTTGGGAGAGCCCAAACCTGCTCTCCTCAATCCCTGCTCTCCTCAATCCCTGCTCTCCTCAGTTCCTGCTCTCCTCAGTTCCTGCTCTCCTCAATTCCTGCTCTCCTCAACTCCTGCTCTCCTCAACTCCTGCTCTCCTCAGTTCCTGCTCTCCTCAATTCCTGCTCTCCTCAACTCCTGCTCTCCTCAATCCCTGCTCTCCTCAATTCCTGCTCTCCTCAGTTCCTGCTCTCCTCAGTTCCTGCTCTCCTCAACTCCTGCTCTCTTCAATCCCTGCTCTCCTCAACTCCTGCTCTCCTCAGTTCCTGCTCTCCTCAACTCCTGCTCTCCTCAACTCCTGCTCTCCTCAGTCCCTGCTCTCCTCAATTCCTGCTCTCCTCAGTTCCTTGCCCTGACTTCCACACTGCTTGCAGCCAGTGTTTGCTGTTGCTGCCTGTGCTGTGTCCCTGTCAGGTTGTTCTAAAGGGCGTCAGGAAAAAGGCAGAAAGTATAATCCCAAAATCAAACTTCATTCATCCCCATTCCTTCACAAATCCTTCCTCCTCCTCTTGTTCCCTTGTGGTCAGGAGCAAGATAATTCCCACAGTGTTGGCATGGCCCTGCAGAAGAGGAGAAGCCACAAGAATTAAGTTTGATAGAAAGAAAATGTGGGGCCATTTGGACTCTGCAGCATCCTGGAGTGCCAGGCACGGGTTAACAACCTCGCTGCACTTCATACTGCTGGAGATTTAAGTGGCAAACAGAGCATTTGATCTCTGTCTCTCATTAGTGTGTCATTTATTCCTGAGTGTATGGATGTCAAAATGCATTTGATCTGCTGCAGAGTTAAAGCCCCTCATTGTTTCAGGCTCCATTTTGAAGCTCACCTAATGAAAAGCAAATTTCAAAGGGAAAAACATGCTATTAAATTCCATGTCAGAATAGGGAGCTGTAATGGTTGTTTAGTCTCTTGCCTCTAGATTGCCAGCTCAGATCCAACTCTGCCCACAGAAATCAGAAGAAATGTTTACCCTGTAACAGTATCTGGCTTCTAGGGCCCAGCAATTTCTGCTGAAAGCAACCCTCCAGCCCTGTGAAGTGATGGCCCTGGGACAGTGAAGTCCTCCCAGTCATCTCCCAGTGTTCCCCCAGCTCAGCTAGTGCTTATTTTTTCCCCTTTCCTTCATGGGCTTTTAAACTCAAAGTAAAGATGTTGGACTTCCCACTGCATCTGTAGTTTAAAATTAGGTATTAGCTGTGGCTTAGAAGTTGTGTAAGTTTTCTTAATTATGTAACTTATACAACAAAATGAGCATCCAACTGCTTGGGTTCTCTTTTTGTGAAGCACTTCAGCACTGTTGCCAGTTCCATGATGATCTGCTTAAGCAAAAAGGAACAACAGTCCCAGTGGTCTCCATAGCTTCTATCCCATAATGTGAATTTCAGTCCACAAGTAAGAGTAGTTTGTTTTGTGGAAAAATGTTCAGGCTAAGAATTATTCACAGAAAATAACTCTGATAAATGAGTACATTTTCAAGTTTTCCGTGGTCATGATCAATTCACAAAGAGGAAAAGGAATGCAAAATTAATCAAATAAATTATTCATTACATTCACTCAACTATAGCTAACAGTGAATTGTCTAGACAATAATTACTAATTTTTAACCTATGCATGTTCACATAATACTATTATGTGTATAGGTTCAGTATACAGTGGCTTGAGATAATAGTAATGGATGTAAGTCAACTAGCAGGTGATTTTAATTGGGAAATTATATTGGATTTTTCTATTGAACTTCCATAAAACATTGCATAAATATTGAATCTCCTCAATGTTTTTTCTCCAGTTGAAAATATAAGCACACAGAGTTCTGTTCTAGTTTGATCAGTGCATAAGCAAACATATTTTTTTTTATTCTTATCACTTTAATTCTGCTGTAAAACTCTCAAGAAAACCATTAAGTTGAGAATACATCAAGAATCTATAAGGAGCCTGATGCAGGAATATTTTCTATTTCAGTGATGATTTTCCACCAGCAGGTTTGGATCCCTGGGGAGGGCTGTGCCTGTGCTCGGTGTCACTTTGCTGTAATGTGCTCCCCAGGGTGCAGGGAGCAGACCTGAGTCCTCCCACTTTGCTGCTGGGGCAAAAAAATCCACATTTTTGGGGAGTCCCTCCATTTCCCAGGCAATGCAGCACCTCTGCAGTGAGGGATCTCTGCCCTGCCTGGGGAATGTGGCTGCTGGGATCTGCTGGGTGGAGCTGGTGGTCACTCCTGTGGGTGTGACAATGAAGAAAACAGGGATTTATATTCCCTTGACTTTCATTTTTTTTTTCCCCAGAAATCTCTATTACCATTACAGTTAATTAGCAAGGAGTTAGATTGAAAATAAAGTAGAAAAGTCATAATTTCAGGTGGATTTGTTATTGAAGCTCGTGCACTGCAGACTAATTGCAAGTTGGGAGTTTTGTGGTTCTCAGCTGCTCTGAGCTGATCAGAAGCTGTCATTTATAAAGCTCTTCCATCTCGCTTTGGGTAACTTGCCTGAAGAGGAAAATAGCAGGAAACCCACACAAACAATTGGAAATGGTGCAAAAACTAGGACATTGGGAAAGAATATTTGCATAAAGTGTTGGTTTTGCGTGTGTCAGCTGCATCCTTTGGGATCTGGCTCCTAGAGAGGAGCATTAAAACCCATCCACGTACAGCTGCCATTAACCCTAATACAAGTTCTGATTCTGACTTCCTGTGTGCTTAATGTTATCTTAATGCAGTTTGATTTGATATTTAATTGCAGTAATTTAATTAATGGTTCTGTAAATAAAAAAGGCTAAGTTGTGGCCTCCTACACGCCCAGATATGCACAGCAAGCAGCTCTAGGCTCCTGGGAGACTTGAATTTATGTGTCTTAGAGCAGAGTTTAACCCTAAGGACGTATGATAAAATGCCCAGATCCCAAAATAACACTGTAATGGTGTTTGCATTGGAAATGTTACAGTATTAGTTCAAGCGTGTGGGACAAGAGTGGCATTTAAAACCCTAACCCATGGATTTCTCCCTAATGCTTGTCATGGGATAGGTCACCTCACACACAGGCTTTGCATGGAATTGCTTCCTTGTGTAATTGGATTACATTTAAAATAGTTTACACAGACTCAGCTCCTAATGAAACTGTTACTAATTGGATAATTTGCTATTAATATTGTTACAGAATCCTGTTGGCCCAGTGGGTTATTTGCAAGTCAGAGCTCATAGGTGTTCCTAACCCTGCTATCGATGTGCCTTTGACCTTCTCTAGCACATGCTGCTCGTGTCTGCTGCACACTTAAAATGTCTATTAAATATTGATTGTTCTCCCTTATAAACCATTTATAAATAGAAGCATGTAGGATAAATGTAACCTAAAATCATTAAGGCTACACGGTGTGCAAGCTAATGGTAGCAATGTTGAAAAGCTAGGGAGTGCATGAATTAAGGGAATTGGGTTTATAAACTGTTTTCTTAGTACAGGATGCTGGAGATCCCATTGAGGTCAGGGATTTCTCATAGCATCCACTGAAGGTTTTCCTCCTTTTAAAAATTTATTTACAAAAAAGAGGTGACATAAAGCTCAGTTCTTTTTCCAGAGCAGAGCTGTGCAAAGTACAGCTTCAAATACTTATGCAAAGGAGGAGGAACATCCTGTCTTCACATGTGGAAAAGAGGTCCAGGTTCCCCAGTGCAATGCAAAGGTGTTCTGCTGATGTTAATGGAATTCTAGTGCATTCCCTGTACCATAAATCACAGCCAGCTGTTTCTAAATCAACCCCCAAACTGAACTGAATTCTGTATAAGCAGCGTCCCGTTTCAGCACAATTGCTGGCTGTTAAGCTTGGAGGTAAATCACATTTATGTCCCTTCAAATCCTTCCCTGGCATAAGGAGATCTGAGTGAGACCCTTTGCCTGAGCTCACCTTGCACTGAGTTTGCATTCCCATGGGATTTAGTGTTACTGCAAACACCCCTGAGGTGAAGTGTGTGAGTGGGTTTTATTTTGGACACGGCACTTGACCCCTAAGGAGAAACCAGATTCTGCTGTCATTAGCAGGGTATTTAGAGAGGCAAGAGCCAGCTCTGACTCGAAGTCTGATGTGCTCTGAAACCCTACAAAGCAGTGTGGGAATGACAAGTCCAACCTCCCAGGCAGTAACAGGAATCATCAGGCCTTTCGTATGCCAAGGGAAAAATCAGATAGATGGGAACAACAATAAACCAACAGCGGCTCAAAGTGCTTTCTTTGAAAACATCTCTTGCCATTTCCAGCTGCCTCCCTTCTTTGTCACATCTCCCTTCTCAGATAAGCAGCAGAAGCAGTCAGACACAGGCTCTGCAGTTCTCACTCAGCACTCAGTGTCTGTACCTGACTCCCTGCTCTTAAAAGCAGAACAATTAAGCGAATCCCAAAGAGGATTACAATTGAGAATTAGAGGGTATAAATGTGATTTAGCACGGAGTGCTGAGCATGACAAATCATTTCTGTGCCTAGACCTTAGTTGTTCTGAAATGAGTTTCATTTGGAAGCACGGAATGGATCCAGCCGTGGTCCGGTGCCAAGTGTCAGGTGCAGCCTCTGCAGCTCGGCTCTGGCAAGGCTGGCCAGGCTGCAGAGCCTCTCCTGAAGCACCAGGTGCCACCAGTTGTGTCAGCTTCTGGTTCCTGGGAGGGAATACAGGGACACGAATGTGCTCCCCAAGCTCCCAGGTCATTTCCTTCTCTTTGAAAGAGCTTGACTGAAAGAGCTTGATTGTAGCACAAGGACACAGCAAGGTGGGCTCAGGGTTCCGTGTTTATGTGGCTGCAGGAGACAGGAGACAGGAGATCTCGGTGCAGAAACTTCCCAAAACACATGGTCTAAGTGTACCATCAAAGGGAAGAGTTTCCTGAATGTTTTCCTGCTGTGAATTACTCTGCGAGAAGTTCGTCTGCGGCTTTCACTCCTACAGAAGCTGTCGAGTGTTTCATTGATAAATGAAGATATTTCCCCCATCCAGAAGGAATATTAATAGCATGCACGTGTGTTTGCGTGTGTCTGTGTCTTGAGTTGCCTTGGAAACAAGGAGAGAAGGCGCCAGGAACCAGGACATGCTTTCCATTTACAGAATGCTTGTGCCATTGTAAAACCCCACACAAAAATAATCCAATTCATTCATCCACTCCATGAGGAGCTTGCTGCAGGGAGCAGCCCGAGAACGCAGATCCCGTGTAAAGATGACCGAAAGCCCCTTGACTCTGGTTTTGAGCATATTGTTGAGCAAATGAGTTGACATTGGTGAAGCTGCTAATGAGGTGGGAAAAAAAGGAAGTCATGCAAGTGATGCAGAACCTTGGCAATGCTCCAGGTGTACGTCAAAGTCACCAAGGCACAGAACAGGCCCTGAGTGTTCACACTGCAAAACAAAGCACACAGTTTTACCTTATGTGTAAGAACAGCTGTTTCAGCATATTGCCCTCAAAGACAGTATGTTGGAACAGCTGTCCAAGTGTTTGGGAGGTTAATCTACTCAATTAATCATTGTGTATTTTTATTCGATGTATAATCATGTTTGTACTGTTCCTTGTGGGCACGTGAACAAAATATTGAATGTAAAGTTTTAGTCATCGGTGGAACGCCTGTCGGAAGACTTTGTGTGAAAAACTCTGTCTTCGGAGTGACACTGGCTCTTGGAGAGATAAATGGGGGCTTCCCTTGGAGCAGCTGGAGGTCACACACTGGCCCCCTTCCCGTGGTGCTGCAGAGGTGAGGACAAGATGTAAAATTAACACGGGTGCCATTGTAATACTCAAACAATCTCCAGTGAGACTGCCCTGGAGACAGGTGTGTTCCCAGGAGTGCTGTGCTCTGCAAACCGTGCACCCACGAGAAGGCTGCAGCTCCCACCTCAGCTGAATTCATCTTGCAGCATTTTATGAATGAAATCCAGGGACCTCGCATGTTTTCTGCATGTTCACTGCCACGGAATTGTAGACAGCCACCGTCAGAAAAATCCTCTGGCAATCCATTTGACCAGAAATAAATAAGATCTACGCATCGTTTCCAACCTTTCTAAATATCACTGCACATGTAAAAATAGCAAAATCTTTATATATCATATCCCAGTCCACCTTTCATGTCAATGTTTTATCAGTCAAATGCAGGGTTTCTGGCTTTGTTTACCCCAAGAGACCACGCAGAATAAGTGGGAAGAGCTATCACAGAGGTTGGTGAAATACAGACTACAGCAGCTGCACACAGCTATGCTTAATAGAGACTGAAGTCTTTTTCTCTGCCCTGATTTTCCCAGATTATAGGTTTATTCCCACCTGGACTGAATCGCAGTGCATGCTGGAGTGAGGCTTTTTAGATTGAAACTCTGGTTTTGAGATTCTTCTCCAAGAAAGGAGAAAAACCCAACCAAACCAGACCAGAAATGCTGCTGCAGAGGAGGAGCTGCTGCCAGCCCTGGCTGCCTCCTGGGATGCTCCTGCTCAGCTTTCCAGGCTGGGTCTGTCTCAGGCTGTTGTTTCTCAGCCTTGTCAGTGACACAGCCCAGCATTACCTGGCCAGGAACCATCATCTTCTCTTCCACTCCTGTCACAACTTGTCTTTAGGAAGTACAGATGCAGTTTTATTCCAGGTTGTTGTCCCTAATAGCTTTTGTCAGATTGCATTGGATCTGTGCACCAGAATTGATTGCAACGCTGCCAGGAGAAAAATCCCAAACTAAATCAACAACAACTTGCACAACTGCCTTCATTAACAAAGAGGAAGAAAAACAGCACTGAAGTGCCACATTTGAGAGAGTGTAACTGGTGGGCAGGTAGCTGAATGCCAGTGTCATTTAACAAAAAAAATTAAAACCAAATAGAAAGGCGTGTTTGATGTAGTTGCTGTGACTTCAGAAGCTGGGCCCTGGTTGATCACTTGGTATCACACTGGCCATGAAAACAAACTTGCAGTAACACAAGGGAGTGCAGAGGGAAATGTGTGATTACCTTGCTTTGCTTTTTGCTAGAGGGGCCTTCTGGCAGCAGTTTTTGGGCTTTTGGAAATCTCTTGCATCGCAACAAAGGAACAAAGATACACAGAAACATGATTTTTGTTTCGAGGTCCCGTTTATGCGTTGTCAGATCATTCCTGTTGCCTGGGAAAATTGAAAACGCAGTAGTTTAAATGAGGTACTTCAATCACCATGTTTAACTTGATTTAGGTGAGCACCTCCCTTTTTGGAGGAACACTGAAAACAAGCTGTAAGAATTAGTGCCCCACATCTGTGCCGAGTGCGTTTCAGCACCAAGGGGGTGAAATACCACCTGGAGGGGAGGACGTGGCTGAATATATCAAGGTGGGGGAAAAGAAGGAAAGAAGCCAAGGTGATAAGAAGTGGAAGGTGAGGAGAGCTTGCTCTTCTCTGCGTGGTAATTGTGCAGGGGTGCTTTCAACCGAAAGCACTTTGCAGCTGGAGTTTTGTGTCATGTTTGGGGAGGGCTTAAGTGCAGCACTTTTCCCACCTTTGTCAATTCTTTGCTAAAACGCTGTGTCAAGCTGCCAGAGGACCATGGGTTTTCTTGAGCTGTGTTTTCTGCAGAAAGCATCTCCTGGGTTTAGCAGGAGCAGTGGCTGCGGTGAGGGCACCCCAGCAGCTGCAGCACAGGCAAGGACACGGCCTCAGAGCTGGCCTTCCTCCTACCTTACAGCAGTAAACAGCCTGAAATTGGGAGTGCAAAAAATGTATTATCATTTGAAAAACCTGCCAGTTCTTAGAGGGAAAGTAAAGAATGAATGGTTAACACAGCCAATTTCGAGGGAGATAAATCTCCTTAAGGGAGGTGAATAGCAAATATTCCTTCATTTGAACAGTCCAGCAGGGCTGGCCTGATTTTTCTCTGCAGCTCAGGGTGTGCATTTTTGTGTCTCACATTAGGTAAATGGGAGAAAATGGGAGAGGCTTTCCTTCCCTCAGATACTTCTGGTAGATGAGGCCTTCAACACAAACTGGGTAATTCTCCTTTTCCTCTCTTGCTGTCCCTAGTTTGTCTTCCTGGAAAATCGGTGCTTTTCCCATTTCTCATAATGGAACAGGTTCTGTGAGGTTTGCATTTAAATCATGTCTTAATGACTGCTAAAGACTAATTATGAAGACAATACCTTGGAAGCAAAGATAGAAGTCTTTTTTCACTTTCCTTCCATCCTTCAGTGTCTGTTGTTGGAAAACCAAGTCAGCCATTCTTTCACACAGTTTGCAAACAGTTTAAAATGAAAAAAATTTAAAACTACCTTGGAATCCCAGCCTGGTCTGAGTTTGGTGCCAAGGGGTAAGAACAAGGGACCAGTGTTAAAATCCTTTATCAACGAAATGTGCTGTGATTTTGGTTTTTACTTGCCTTCATAGAATAATAAGTAGAAGACCTTTGTCTGTTTACAGAATACTTCTACTGAAAACCAATAATACTGTCACTTTCTATTCCTGAGAAGCATTAATGCCATTCCCCCTGCCCCATTTCAAACCACCTGTGAGACCACTTTGGAAGCCCCCTCCAAGCAGAACATTTTGCAGGAGTTTCATATGAAGAGATATTCTGTGATTTTCCCCTTGAACTCACGCAGCTGCCACTGGCATTACAAACCCACATACCATTATCTCTTTCCACTTAAAAAGGGTGGTGTGTGCTGCTGTATTTCTTCCTTCCCTTTCATCTGTTGCTGCTTTTGGAGCCCTCTGTATTTCCTTGCAGCCACTGATACCTGTTTTGCTGCACAGCTGAATTTCGGTGAACCAGCCAATAAAATCAGCATTTGGGGAGCTGCACGCTCAGCACTTCCCTCTTAAGCAAAAAGGCCACTTAGTAGGAAAGGTGTGGAAATTGGAATTTAAACTGATCACAACCAGGAGCCTGAAGACAGCAAGTTTGAGTGTAAGCACAGAAAAGGTGTGGACCTGGCACTGGGGAGTATGGAATCGTTTTCCTGGCCCATTACTAAAGGGATTTCTTCTGCCTCAGTTATTTTAGATGTATAATGAAAATAACTGTCCTGTTGTCTTTGGCAGAGCTGAGAACTGCTTTGGAAGCATTCTGGAAAGACTGGGTACTAGAAGCACTAGATTAAATAAATCATTCTATATCTAATTCTTAGAACAGATGAAAGAGAGATGGGAAAGGATGAAAAATAAATAGGCTGATGCTGATTTCACAGCACTTTTACATTTCTGTGAATACTTGGTCTTTATTATAGTTACTACCTCCAGTCAGCCTTTGGGGTTTTTTTATTACCTTCTCACAGATTCTTAACACATTCTTTCATTTGAGGGACTGTGTTTCCTAAAAGCTGATGGACTCTGGAAAAATATTGATGTTCTGACAGCAGTAGCTCAGCTTTTGAAGCACAGATGATATTGTCCTAGTCTGCAGGAAATAAATACACTGCACAAGAGTACACTGAGAAATTCAATCATGGGAACAAAAAAGGGATTTTGTTCTGAAGTTGAATAAAAAAGAGGTTGTTCTTTGTAAAAGTTGAGCAGGGAAAGAAATAATCAGACATGGGGGCATGGCAGACCAAGGTGGAGCATCACACAAGGTGAGCAGACGGACAAATTAAAGTGAAGAACAAAACTCAAGCAAAGAAGAGGCAGAGGAAGGAAGTAAAAGTCCTCCAGTAGTTCTTAGATCAGTCAGAAAACTCTCAAAAACTCTTCTCAAATAAATCAATGTTCTGATTTGAAAAAAAATCCCATTTTTTAATTTCAGGGGGTTTTTTCCCCAAGAAAATATTCTCAAAGTTGCCTTATTTACACTCTTTGATTTTTGTCAAGAAGCTTATTTGTTCTGTCCCGTCCAAGAGTGCTCCCAGGCAGTGCCAAGCACAGACAGGTGAGATCTCCTCTGGTGCTTGTTTAAGTAGAACCCAACACTGAAGGCTCGAAAGGCAGCACTTTGTTGGAGGGGAGAGCAGGGCAGGCATGAGCAATGTGCCGTGGAGGGATGCTCCCAAAATCAGGGAACAAAGCAGTGGGAAGCTCTGAGTGTGTAAGGACAGAAAGGCTGCTGCTGGATTGGCTACAGATGTGGTTTTTTTATTTTCCCTGCATCCCACACAGCAGGAGGAAGCTTTAGTTAGTGAAGCAGGCAAAAGATGCAGCATCTGTGAGTCTGTGTCCCTGCGTGGATCGTGCAGGGGTGGAGAAATCGTTGGGAGCACTTTTAACTCCCAGGAGTAAAGGAACCAACAGCTGTGTGTAAGTATGGAGTGTTTATCGTTCTGAAGGCAGGGAGGGATAGAGATTCTCTCCCCTAATTCTTGACATCAAGTATAAAGAGACATCTGAGCCCTTGAGTAGGCAGTGGAGAGAGATAAATCTTCCAAAGTGCGTCTGGTGCTGTCCTAAGCCCTGGAGTGGCAGGGAATGAATCCCTCCCCGCAGGCACTTGGGGGAGAGGAGCCTGTGTGAGGAGGGGAGGGCACCCAGCAGAACCAGGCTGAGGCACAGGCAGTCCTGCAGGAGGGAGTGTGCACTGCACATTGGAGAGAGCCCAGTGCAAGCCCGTGAAATGGCTTAAATAGGTGAAATAAGTAACTACAGCAGCCTGGTCCTGATAGATAGGACAGCCTGTCTTCAAGAGTAAAAAATAGTAATTCTCTGGGTAAGGCACAGGTCTGTCCTGCCAGATCCACCTTCTTCAGAGAATGAAATCCTCCTTTTGCAGGACAATGAATGTGAGACCTCTATTCCACTTTAAACTCCATAATGCACTTCCCAAATACAGTTAATGTGCATCCTGCTCTGGCCAGGACTTAGGCCAGTGTTTGAACTGTGCTGAGGGGGAAGACACAACATCCACAAATTCTTCTGACCCCCCTGTCTAGTGAGTGCTGGACCCCTGTCTCCTATGAGGAAACCTCAGAGGATTTTGCATGGTGTTAGGGTTGCTCTCCCACGGACCTTGTGCTCACAATCAGGTTTCCCTGAGCCACAGCTCCTGGGAGTGGCTGAACGGAGCGAGTGGCCGTGCCCAGAGCAGGGGGAGAACCCCACTCCCTCCGTGCTGCTGCTCCTGCAGCACGTTGGGATGCGGTGTAGACACGCTGTAATTAATTTGTGCATCCTTCTGTAGCGTTCAGCAGCTGCTATTACAGAAGGAGGTGGATTTCTGCCCAGGTAGTGCTCGTGGAAGAAGATGAGCGCACAGATTGCGGCGCCAAACTCAGGCAATCCACAGCCTTATGTTCCAGTGTCTGGAGTTCTGCACTTGTGAGGCTGAAGCCTTTCCAAGCCACTGAGCTGCCAGCTCTCCCACTGCAGCGGTGGCAAAGAATTCCCTCTGGAAAACCCTGCCTCCAACCCAGCCAGAAAGAAATTGTCAAGACTAGGAAAAGAGTTAGAGGAGTGTCTGAAGGAAACTTCCAAATGGCCATCCCCCATGTCGTTAAATATTATTAAGCCCATGGGACAAACATACAGAGCCAAAAAATTGTATCTTTGACTGCTGATGATGCTCAGGTGGATCTGATAATTGTGTCCCATGGCAAGGCACGGCCTCCTTAGACTTCTCTGTGGAGAAAACAATGCCTTTGAGGAATGCTCAGATTAATTATTTCATGGCCATTTGGAAACAATCATTAGTGTATCAGTTTGGATACTCACTGCTCTTGGGTGGAGAACTCTGCCCATTTTGTATCCACTTGCAGGGGGAAATGGTTTGATTTCAGCTGGAGGGGAGCCACAATTTTATTAAGTCAGAACATGATTATGTTTTTGTGGAACAAAAAGAGAAAAAACAGTAAGTGAACTGCAAAACCCTAAATATGCTTTAAAATGGTTCCCAATCATCCGCTGTTGAAAAGGACTGGCTTGAGCGTGTCAGGAGAACGTTCAGATCCTGCACAGATTTCTGAATACAGCATAAATTCCAGTGAGAATGACTGGCAGAGTTTACCAGACCTTTGGGCTGACTTTAGGCCCTGTGTTTCTTGGCTGAAGGGTCCTGAAACACGAGCCAGGAGCTCTTGGTGTCTTGTCCTCTGTGCAGACAACTGGAATCAGGTACACCACAGCTGCTCCCCAGCTCCTGGGACCTCAGGGGTGCACTTGGGAGCGATGGTGTCACACAGCAGGCTTGGACACGATGTGCTGAAGAGAAGTAACAGGAGCCCAGGCTCAGGAAAGGGCATTTGCCCCTGCAGAAAGCACAGTGGAGACTGCCTGACAGGTTGCAATTACTTCTGCCAAGTGCACCAGGCTGTGTTCTGAACCTTTGCTTAATGGGGGCAGATCTGCTCTGAGTTATGAAAAAAACCCCAAAACTGCCTGAGGTCACAGAAATGACAGTCTCTGTGTGTCTAATCAGGGTTCACCTTCAGCAGCAGGTTTTGCTTATTCATCCTACATAAACCTCAAAATGAGCTGAATTTCCCTCATAAAAAACCCCATGAAATGGAGTAATTCTCAGCTTTAGTTCCATGAGCTCCAAGACAGAATTACCACTCCCGCTGGCTGCGTGTGCCAGGTACACTCTGCTCACATCAGAGCTTCCTTCAGCGTCTCTGTGGCAAAAAGACAAGTTCTGAAATGAGACTCTGCTCTGGATTCTCTGGATTGTGCTTTTTTGTGCTAAAGCAAATTGTTTTTGCAGCGCTGATACACATCTAGAATAATATTCCATTAGGCTAATGGCTGCTGCTGACATTGTTCAGTGAGAAGCAGTGATTAGGAACCTCCGTGTATGGTTCAGTCTGCACCAATTCCTCCTGCAGAGCACCTGCACCTGCCTGTCCTTCCTTGGGGACCCCCAGCTGAAATGAAATGAAGCCTTTGTGCAGATAAACAAAGGAGAAGAGGATGCCCTTTAGCTGGGACACGAGAGGCTGCGGTGGTTGTGACTGACCATCTGCCAGAACTGATCCCTCCTAGCAGTGATACCCTGGGTAGGAGGCTGGGATGAGGAAACACCCAGGGGATGAGGAGACAAGGGGGTGTTGGAGGGGAGTGGGAATGACCTTCTGGGAGCACAGGTGCTGGGCAGGGCAGGGGGACTCGCGCTGGCACCTGAGAAATTGGGAATAGGTGATTCCACAAGCGGCTCCAAGGAAATGATGTTTGCAGAGTAAGGAAGTAGCTGTAGCTCAGCCCTTTATCAGGAGGGAGGAAGGGAAGGAAATGAGGAAGGAAAAATGTCAGAGAATGTCACCTCCTTGTGGGATTGTTTATGTTGTCTCATGTTTCATAAACACATAATCCCAGCTGTTTGTTCTCACCTTTGGGTGACAGAATGCTGTATCTTACCTGATGTAATGGTGGAAAATAGAGATAGTTTTCTCACAGCCAGGCTTCATTAATATGTATTGGAAACCCCAAATGGTATTCAGCCACGAGGGGGGAAAAGTACAGAATTGCTGCGGGTTATAATAATTCCAGCAAAGCATCTAATTTATATATTAAGCTTGCTTAATGGATTTATATTGCCTTGCTCTTTGATCTGAGGCAAAAGGTGGTGAATAATTTATCAAATAAAGAGCCCTCCCCTAGCCCAGCCCACACGTCACAACCTGCCCTGTAATTTACATTTTTTGAGAGATGCCGTTTCCAGGCAGAAGAACTGGTTCCGAAAAGACTCCTTCTAATATTACAAATGTATTTTCCTGAGCTACACTCTAGGGAAAGAAATAATAATGAAGGAATGCAATTCTACAGACAAATGTTCCAGCTCTCTGCCTTCCTCACTAAAGACAGTCATTTCAGCTAAATGCCAAAAGGCATTTAACTGTAGCATTTGTCAGTGGAATAGGGTTGGCTTTAGGTTTCCCTCCTGATTTACAATTGAGTGTTTATTGGGTTTAGTGTACTGTAGCATGTTTTGTTAACCTCTAGAAAAGCACAGGCAGCTCGTGCATTAATCCCAGGGATGATACCTGTCACGGGAAGCTGGGCTGGCGTGGGGCTGCAGTGCCTGCCAGGCGTGGTGGGAAGGGGGCTGGCTGCTCCCACCGGGGCAGGAATCAGGCACTGGGGGCTGGGTGACCTGGGCCCAGCTCCTGGCTCCTGAGCTGCTTTTCTGAGATGGATCATCGATGTCTCCGTGTCTTTTATTTTTCAACAAAAGAGGGTGAAAAAGCTGCATGGTGTCAGCTTGAGGGAGCTGGGTGAGCTGCCATAGAGCCACCTGCCTAAGGAGCATTTAGGTCACTGTGGTGGTGTTTAAAGCATAATTATTGGGAACTTTGTGCCTGGAGTTCCTCGGTTGGTTTGTGCCTACCCACTGGAGTCACTCCTCAGTAATCCCAGCTTCAGGCCCCATCCACAGGTCACAGCAGTGTTTGCAGTCAGAGCTCTCTCATCACTCCTGACACATCTCCCTTTCACTTCTCCTCCCCATTTGTCCAAACCCATCAGTTGTCAAACATTTACTGCGGCTCTGTGCAGCATTTATTCATATTTAAATAAAGCCATTATCCTGGCCTTGAGTTTCAGTAGTTTTCAGCTCTTCCTCTTGAGTATCTCTCTCAGTAGTGCCATCTAATCAGCTTTAGGTTTTAATTAAACAGCTGTCATTTGCTTCCTAGTTCTGTTGCGACCTGATGTTGTATTAAATTTTAATTTAGCCTGGGCTGCATAAGAAGTAGATTCCTTCAGACAACAAAGAAATGCTATTAGCAGGTTACAGTTGTAATTAAGAAGAGCTATGCTGAAGTGCTAATGCATTCAGGTACAGAGAGAGCTGGAGATGAACACACACATTATTATTATTCAGGGATGGAGCCTGTGGTATGAATGTGTAGCTCCCACCCAGGCTGCTGAGCTCAAAGTGTTGGTCAAGATCTGACGGCTGAAACCCCCAACAAAAGAAATGGGGAAGGATTTGCTGCGTGGGAGGAGCTACCCAAGTAAATCAACACAATGACCCCTCTCTACATTTCAGGTGCTGTTTGCAATCACCAGCACAGGTATCTGAAGTTTAGTAGCTTTTTTTCTGCAGTAAGCCCTACCATGGAAATGTAAACCAAGCTTTATGGAATTTAGATGAAATGTTATGACTTGCTGAAGGAGCACTAAAAAGTCTGTTTATAAATCTGCTGGACAGTCAATTAGTTCATATTTCTTCCTCAGAGGAAATGTATTTTTGCAGTCTATAAATAGCCAGCTCTTAAAAAGGCCTTTACACAGCCTATTATATTTGTATAACACTCACTCCAGGCATCAGGCATCTGAAATATTGATTTCTCTGGTGGAACTGCTCACCAGCGAAGGGTGAGCAGGGTTTGTGAGGCTGCACCAGCTAATTAGCACGGTGGGTACCTGTGTGTGTGCTGGGAAGCAGAGAAAGTTCAGGACAGTTCTGGTGCTTGTGCTTGTCTCATGCTCATCTTCATCAGGAGTTCCTGCAAATGCCTTTATAAACTTTGCATTGTGCTTCGGTGCATCAAAGCCTGACCGCAGCTTTGGCAGCTGAACAGCACTTAAACGAGGCTGGAGGTTGGTTTGTGCTTTGCCACACATGGTGGTCAGCACCTGGGTGAGAGAACCAACAGCACAAAAAACCAAGGAGAAACAGATGAGGCCTGTTGAGGAGCTGCTTCCAAGTCCACCGAAGTCCGAAGAATCCTTTAATCCCTGACTCGGCAGTGCTTTGCATCAGGCTGTGATTGCACACAAGCACTGCCTGCCTGACCTGGAGGAGTTCACAGCTGTGCTAACAGAGAGTTTGGAAGGGGAATTTGTTGTGTACTCACTGTTTGTGACCTTGGCCAAGACAGACTTTCCCCAGATGCACTGAAGAAGACCGTCCGTTGTTGGAGAATGTTGGAGAACTGCTCCTCGCGAGCCTTTTGACACAGGACCACCAGGTCTTCATCAAACATCTGGTATTGGTGGCTTGGGATATATGGGATATTTACAGTGGTGAAATCTAACTACCTCTTCTCGGACTTGTGGATGAATTACCTTCAGTTTCTCTTTGTCTGTCTTATAAAACCTTTTTCCACCTGAGGTGCACCTAAGTGCTTTTTTTCAGTGCATTTTCTTCTCAGCCTTTGTCAAATCTCAGTCTTTGTAAAGGATTTTCAGTTGTTTTTTCACACTTCCACTTCTGTCACGTACTTCTCTCTTTGCCAGTGTCCCTCTCTCATGGCTGGCAGCTGGTAATAAATGAGCCCATTCAGCAGAAACAAAAACTAGACAGTCATTTACTGTGTAAAACATCTGGTTTGTGCCTCGCAGAGAACAGAACAAAGCCTCTACTTATTTCCTGAGGTGTTATTCAGAAAGGCATCTCTGCTCAGGATGACTCTTCAATCACACCGAAGTGTGAGTGTGAAGTTGAGCACGTCCTCTCAGTGCTGTTCTGATCAGAAATGGGCTGGAGTGTGTGCTCGATGCTGTTCTGGGCCGTGGCTGCCACAAACACCTCGCAGGCTCTCGGAGGTGGCTGTGCTGCTGTTATCAGTGCTCCAGCTCATTTAATTCAGGGCGCTTTTTGCAGAAGGTTCTGAATATTGATTAATAATACATCTTAGTTGCAAGTATTTATTGGTCTTCTCCAGCTGTCCTTAGCTTGTGGTCAATGCCCATTATTCTCTATCAATCTAGCCAGCAGCCAGAGCAAATGATAGTGAATATATCTCCCTATGCAAGCTGCCATCAAATTTTTCACTAAAATCCATTCCTTCTTCCACCAATTCTAATAATGGAGTTTAAAGTTAGATTAGTTTGAAGCAACTTTTTTATTTCCCCCCCTCCCCAAACTGGCAAGCAATTAGTTTTATGGAAGTTGAAAAATGAAAAGGGGATTGATTCAGAGCAGTATTTCCTATCGCAGGCTTTTCGAGACGGCCGAAGTGAATCCCTGAGAAATCCCAGATCATTCCTTGCCCTGCTTGTGTGTCAGCTTTTGGGCTGGCAGTCAGCACTGCTTCTGCACAGGCTCTTCCCCTCCAGTCTGTACCTGCTTATGCCAGGCAGGGGCCTCTGTAACAACTCGTTTGGAGTAATTAATCAAACTGCAGCCATATGAGACACGGAGGAAGGCTGTGTTAATGGAGTCATTAGAGTGCCAGCACTGTGAATTCATCAGGATTACAGATAAATGTGGTCAAGCGTCTCTAGGTGGGATTTTGAGGGGGAAAGACAAAAAAAGTTGTGTATGGATGCATAGTTTTTCTCATAATGTCTTTATGGAAATAAATGGTCAACTCACAGCGCTGTTAGCTGGAGCTGTAAGAAAGAAATGCTGTTGTTGTGACAGTGGAAAATCACCTCCCAAGTCACTGGCACGATTTGGGGCAAAGGAGTGGGAGGAGTTGCTGGAGATGCCCTGGAGATCCTACTGAGCTGTGCTGTGCTCTGCAGGCAGCCCTTAGTGCCTCATTGCCTTACAGACTGCATTGCCCTCAGCCAAACCTGTAAATGGGCTCAAAAAGAGTAAATCCACATTTGTCAAAACGAGGGCTTGGTGGCCCAGACGCAACTTTTGGCTTAGAAAGTGGCTAAAACGTTGCAGGGAGTTTGAAGGGTGTGTGCCAGGGAGGGTCCCGTCCTGTCATGATCCCTGTGGCATTCTCGTGGTGCTGTGCTCCTCTAACACCCATCCTGTGTTCGTGTGTGCCCACAGGACACAGAGATCCTCAACACAGCCATCCTCACGGGCAGGATGGTGTCCGTGCCAGTCAAGGTCGTTGCTGTGCAGGAGGACGGATCCGTGGTCGACGTCTCGGACTCCACCGAGTGCAGATCTGCTGACGAAGATGTCGTAAAGGTGAGGCACCCACATGAGCTGGAGAGTGGGGTTTATACCCTCCAGCACCCCCACACTGGGATTTTCCATCAGCCAGCTGTTTCCCAGTGCTGGATGTTGCCACGGTGGAGGGTGGCACCCACGGTGTGGTGAGGAGGGAGGTCCCAGAGGTCCTGCAGGGTCAGCATGGTCCCCTGGCTGATCCACAGCTGCTTGTGCTGCCCTGTCCCACCAGCAGAAAGGGCCAGGGGGACTGGGAGAGCTGCCCAGGGGTTTCTGTGCTGGCCAGTGCTGATGAGAAGGGACTCGTTGCTGATGTATCTCAGGCAGGGAGAGCAGCTCCTTCCAGAGGGGTCTCTGTTCTTGTGTGCCTGTTCTGTGTCCCTCGTTTCACAGCAATAATGCAGAATAATTGAACAGAGGGCAGGAAGGTTTCCTTCATGCTCTGGCTGTATCTCCAGTCAAGAGTTTCTTATAATTAAAGATACTGAACTGTACCAACATCTGGAGGAGCGTGACAGGAATAGAAAATAACAACCATATTGCAAAAATTCTCCAAGTGAGAGCTGGGAGCTTTTAAACAATGCAGGGCTTTGTTTTAATGGGGGTTGCTTAGAATATTATGTTCAACTGGTTCTGTCTCCCTGACATTGTGATGAAAATTGTGTTAATGTGACTTTATCAAGGCTCTGCCTGCCTGACTTCTGACACCACTGCATGGCTTTCAGCTTTTAGCTCATTATTATTATTTTTAGGCATAAAAGATGTGTTTTTGAATCTCTTTAACAGATTAATTTGTTTTATGATGTGGTTTGGGGGTGATCTTTGTTTCAAAAGAACTTAAAAATTGACTACAGAGAACTCTGTATGGGGTGGGGTTTTTTGGTATTATTTATGGGTTCCGTATTTTCCCTTTTGTATCAGATAGGGAAAGAAAAAAATCCCATTCTCTTTTTCTGGAAACCAAATTTCTTTGAAGGTCCTTCCCAGAGGAAGATGGGTGAATATCTTTGTTTATGGCTACATTAATTGTCAAAGGAGAAGACTGCCTTAATAAATGTTGCTATTCTTTTTTTTTTTTATTTATCAGCTGATAAATAGGAACCACGAATTGTTCATATTATAAACTCGAGCACCAAGTTGTATATCATCAACATATTGCTGAGCCTGTCTTGTTTTTCTGCTCCAGAGAACCAGATCCAGATCTCAGAGATGGTGTGTGGGGACTTGTGTTTGTATTAATTGAGTTTCTAGGACTTGCTGTAGGTTGAGAACACTGGACTGAACCAGGCAGGATTTGGATTGTAATTTTTTTTTTCTTTTTTTGGTAGTGACTTGATAGAAATCAGGTCTTCATTTGCCTGCTTTATGAATTATTTGGGTCTCAAATCACTGACAGAGGCAATGCCTCTGGGACTCTCTCCCAGACCTGGTACCTGTCTCTCTCATATTTTGCCGTAATGAACAAACCCAAGAGGTCTGATTGTGGTCTTTGTTGAGCTGATATTGCCTCGTCCTGGTGATATAAGCCAGGAGTAATGTTATTTTTGTGAAAATTGCAGCACACTTGCATGATTTGCAGTCACAAATTACTGAGAGGGGCTCTCAGACTGAATGCTGTTCAGGCATAATTTTTTAACTGCAAATATATGTATTGGTTGCAAGATTGAATCCATAACAATTAATTAGCTGAGTTAAAATTTAGTACAGGGTTTATGTGCCTATATTTTTACAGAAAAATGCATATTCCCTTTACAAGCCCCTTTGGTAAAGTCAATATTGACTTTGCTTCTGAATTTGTGTTGCCTTTTCCATATAGGTTGTACTGCTACACCCTCTAATGAGAGCTGTCAGGCATTTTGGATCTAATTGCCTTATCTTAAGCTTCTTTTCACTGTTAATTCTGCCTTTATTGTTTCTTTGTAGTTGGAGACATATTCATATTCTTTTGGGCAGAATAGAGTGTTGCATCCTTAACCTTTTATTTCTGTTTAATAGCTAATGATTTAATAGACAATTAATGAGACAATTCTTTGATCACTGCTCTAACATCATTATTTTCAATTAAGACACAATGAACTGAAGCTAGATTAAATAAAAACAGGCTTCCACCCAGGCTCTTATGTATTTATACAAAATGTGCTTCTGTGGGCAGCTGCCTCAGTGCCACCTGACGCTGCTCAGAGATGGGCAGAGACAAAAGAGATGAACAAGTGATTTATTTGTATGCCAGAGATGTGAATCTTCCCTGTTCTCAGCCATCTATCCCCCAGCCTAACAGTTTAATAGCTTCCCAGAGAATATTTCAGTCCCTTTTTCCAAAGCCTCCCTACTTAGTGCTAAATATAATAAAACACAGCCAGGGATTTTTTGACCTTGAGTTTTTTGACCTTGCCATGGTATGATCCTCAAAGGAATCTGACAGCTGAACTTGCTTTAGTTCATCCCAATCCCTGCTTCCTACAACTGGACCTAAATCCTAATTCTGACCAACCCTTCCACTGCAACTGGCTGCCCTCTAAAATATTTTGATGGAAACATTCCTGTAAGTCAATGGAAGTCTTATGCTTATTCCATTATTTAAAAGGAACATTTAATGCTGTTGGCATTTGAGGGAAAAGATTGGCTTTATGATTAAGGCACTGAAATGCTTCTCAGCATTAATTTCCATATCTCTTGCTGATTTCCTGTGTGACTGTGGGTAAATCACTCATTCCCCTTGGAATCTCGCTTCCTTATCTGCTACCAAGGCAGAGAATCACATCCTTCTCCCCTCCTCCACCTGCATTATATGGTTTCTAAATCTTCTATGGACTCTGAGTGGACAAAACCCTCATCTTCTCTAGCACCCCATCAGCTTCAGTGGTCTTCTGCCACGGGCTCACTCTCTTCGAGGACTTCTGTCCCCGTGTCCTGCTTTTCCTGCAAACCCTAAATAAATACCACGGGTTGTGAGGCTGAAAAGCAAGAAATGGTGGAGACTTGGCAGAAGCTGATTACAGAAGGTTTATTGCAGAAGGAAATGTACCTGAGGGACTGTGGCACGGTGGGCCTGTAGCTGGAAGCTCCAGGCAAGGTTCCTGCCCTCCTTTGTAAAAGTGAGCCGCAGTAATTCCCCACGAAGGGAAACGCTGGAAACTCTGTAGTTTCATGGTAGTTGTAAACATTGCCATCAGCATCAAGTGGAGAAATCCTAATGAGGCCAGCTTCGTGGTGCAAATGTTATCTCAGTGGTGCTCAAAAGAAAGCGAGACAGCTGCCCAATTAACTCATCCTTAGATTAGTCATATTTCCATGTCCTTCGCAAGTTACGCAGAAAGCGACTGATTGTTCCAATTGATCTCTGCAGTCACTCCATGCCTTGCACCAGCGACTGAGTTAGCCTCGTGTTTTTTGGGTTTTGTGGGAGAAAAGGCCTTCAGTAGAATGGCAGGGAGTCAGGGGCCTCGCCCTGCCCGTGTCTGGGGTTGTTCAGCCTGGAGAAAAGGAGACTCAGAGGTGACCTCATCACTCTCTACAACTTCTTGAAAGGTGGTTGTAGTGAGGTGGGCTTGGTCGCTTTTTCCGGGCAACAACTGACAGAACAAGAGGACACAGCCTTAAGTTGCACCAAGGGAAATGTAGGTTGGATATTAGGAGAAAGTTTTTTACGGAAAGGGTGATAAAGTATTGGAATGGTCTACCTGGGGAGGTGGTGGAATCCCCATCCCTGGACGTGTTTAAAAAGAGATTGGATGTGGCACTCAGTGCCATGGCTTAGTTTAGTTGAGGTGTTGGGACAGAGGTTGGACTCGATGATCTTGAAGGTCTCTTCCAACTTGGTGATTCTGTGATTCTGTGATTCTGTGTCTGCCCACGCAGGGATGCAGCAGGAGCAGGCTGAGAACGGCGGTGTTCAGTAGTACCCCGGGAACTCCATCTGTGCCAGAATGTGCCTTCCTTGTTATCTTGCTGGAGGAAAGCTCTTCAGTGAATTATTTTTCACCTTTTCATAATTTCCTGTCTAATTGTAATGAAAGTAAAATTCAAACCATTCCTGCCCTCTACTTTTTGAACACAAACCTTATCTTGAACTCTCCGTAATTAATGGTGAAACAATAGAAGACCTAATTTTCCTGGCAGCAGCCAGCCAGGCTTTATCTAATGGGCAGAAAAAAGCAGTGTAACAAAGGCATGAAAGGTAATAGCTGAAATAGATTGGATCTGAGGCGAGTTCTTCCCTCTTCCAGACAAAGCAGATGAGTGACTGAGGACCTTATCCAACAGCCCTGGGCACAGAGATCTCCAGCCTCAGCACAATAACTGCTACAAGGATCCATGGGGGGAAAAACAAACAGGGAAAGGAGGGATACTGAGCTTCTCCAATAGAGATGACACTGAATTTTTGGGAACAATTCCTTGCTGCAGACTCACAGCACATTCTTAGGACAATTTACAGAAAGAAGCGCCTGCCTGGAGTTGCTAAATACAACTATTTATGCAGCAGCTCTGAAAACAAAGCCAGAGCTTGTAATTTGCAAGTTCTGCAGCTGCTTTTCCATTAAAGTATGTGATCAAGGATGTAATGGACTTGTACATAAAGTGGAGCTAATCTTGTTCCTCCATCTATCATATTTTTGAGTACCTATCACTACATTACCTAAGAGCTTTATTTTGTGGTCACCCGTGCAGAAATTACCTTCCTCCAGGAGGCCAAACTCTTTCTGGAAGCAGTGAAAATCCTCTCTGCTTGTTTATATGATGGATTTCCTTTGGTGCCACTTGGCTTGTTGCACAATTAATTTTGAACTAGATCTTATTTTCTAAGTGATCTTTTCCTTCAGTGAAATGGTTCAGGATTGGCAGCCCTGGAGACGTGACTGCCCCGGAGCAGGGGCCAGGTTGGGGCTGTGTGACCAAAAAGCTTTTGAAGTGCGAGTGTTTAATTTGGTGAGTCCTTCTCCCCGTCCATCCCGTCCTTTTAATCTCACCTGGGCAGTGCCAGCGAGTCAGTGCCACCACCAGCTCCCTGACATCAGCTGTGAGCTGCCACAGGGCACTGCCAGCTCCGTGCCCATCCGTCCCCGGGAGCTGGCAGGGAACGGGCTCTGCAGTGCAGGGCTCAGCCCCTCAAATAATGAGGTTTATGGCAGGGAAGCATTCCTCAGCTGAACAGGAGGATTACCTGGGAGCAGAGGAGCCTTTTTGGGACTGAGAAGCTCTGGTTTACCGCTGTGCCTTACTCCAGACCTGCTCTGAGCTGCTGTCTCAGTAGTGCCATGGCCACGACAGGGACACTCCTGGCCCAGGAGGATTTATTGGCAAGAAACAGTTGTCTTGTCTTAGCATCTTGTCTTTTGTATCTGCAGACAGATATGCCTAAATTAGGGCAATAATGAATTATCATCGAGCTGTTTGCAACTCATCAAACTTATAAATCAGAGCTTCTTACAATTCGTGGTTATTTTGGACAAAAAACCCTTTCTCTTTGTCCCCATACAAAGGTCATCTTTCTGAGTCATTAGAGATGGGCAGGAGAGTCCATCAGATCTCTCTGCAATATGTCTGCTGTTGAATTAAGGATTTTGCTCTTTGTTGAAATATCAGAGGTTCTGACATCCAGGTCACCAGATTCTGCTAATTAGTTTTCTAGCTTGACAAAGTATGATCAGAACAGAGGGCCACAGCCACTTACTGCATATTAAAGATTTAGCTGAACAGCCACTCTTGTTACACAGCAACAGGTGGAAATCTATATTGTTTCAGGGTTGTGCCAAGTTAAAACTTAGTGTTTAGAGTTATATTTGCACACAAACCAGCTCCATGTATAGCAATAACGATGCCAGCGAGGCAGTCTCACAAAACCACATATTGAGGAATTAATATTCTGTATACAGCACACGTTGTACACAGTTTATAGCAAAATATATGTGTGTGCCTTCCTGAAGCTATTTTTGAGCACATACAGTCTTCAAAGGCAGCTTGAGAAAACAGTGTTTTGTCTGGGAGAAGGAGACGTTCGGAACAGACCACACCGACATGTGCAATTACACACATTTCGGCAGAGATGCTTATGGTGTCTTCCAAGGCACCAGCTGCTACTTCAGAGGAAGAAAACAATTCTATGGCTTAGCATTTGGCTGCTCTGAGAGCAGAACTGCAAAGGGCATGGATCCCAGTCCTGGGAAGCAATCATTACCCAAACCATGGATTGCTTAGGATAAACTCTGAATATTTTATACTAAGAAATGCACAGAGTAAATAAACAACTCAGTCCAGGCTCAACAAATGCAGCAATAAGTAGCTGTTGCTGGGAGAAAATGACAAACTTTCGCAGGCTTTTTCCCCAGATTCTGCAGGCCACAAACTCTGCTTCGTACACTTTATCATAGCTGGCCATTTAAATATTCAAATTGCAGCTATGTGAACCTCATGATTCTGAGGCTTTTATACCTCTTGAACTCTCATTCTGGCTGGGCAAATGAATTCAGATTCCCGTTGTCATCCAAGCCCCCGGGGCCGGGCTGTGCTCTCAGCTGCAGCGTGCGGGTGCGTGACGGGCGCGGGGGCCACAGGGGCGTTAGCGAGGGCAGAACGTGCTCCGTGCCAGGGTTACAGCAGCACCAGCCCCCAGCTCCAGGACCAGAGGGAAGTCTCCACCTGCTGCCCTCTCCCCTGGTGTGGGAGCCGAGAGAACGGCACTGGGCAGCGCCGTGGGTGGCAGAACCCCGTCCTGACCCAGAGCAGGGGTTTGGGCAGCGGCGTTACAACACACCCACAGGAGGCTTTGTTTGCAGAGAACTTTGTGCTGAGGCAGCTCAGCAGCGATTTGCACTGGGAGCAGCCCAGCCTTCGTGTTCCCTGCTCCACGGGTCACAGCTGGGTTTTGAAGGCAGCTTGGGTATTCATTTTTGTGGGGTAACTCACCCACAGCTGTGTTTCAGTAACGTGTTCTGAGATGCACTCCCTTGAGATACGGAATTGGGGTTGGAGGTGGACATGAGGAGCCTGACATGGCACCCTCATTTTGAAGTACAGTTAATTTATTTGACAGAAGCAGCACCTACTGTTGACAGTAACCAGCTCCCTTTGTCCTCTGTGGGCAAAGACAGGCTTTTTCTTGCTAGGGTTTTAATTGTTTATATTTTTGCATTCTCATGATATGGAACTGGAATTCAGAGTGAAAACTAGTTTGGTGTTCTTCACAGGATCGGGAACACGAGCAGAAATAACACAAAGCTTGGCAGATCTGTGCCCTGGTACATCAGGACTGGGGTGTGTGTGGGATTCCGAGGGGAATGGGGAAAACCCAGCCCTAAAGAATAGTAGTTAATGCTGGATTAATGAATCAGACACCACATTAAATGAGGATGAAAGAACAAAGTGAAGTTATAAATTGACTTCTTTTTCCATTTGCCTCAATATGGAAGAGTTGCACTGGGGTGTGGTTTTTCTCTTCTTCCAATTAATTACACACTACAGTGAGAGGCTCCCTCAGCTTCAGTGGGAGCAGTGGCTTCAATGGTTAACAAAATGTCAGGATTTAGCATTTTGTTTTGTGTTGTCAATTATTAAAGTCTGACTTATACTCATGGCACTGTACCAAGATTTACTCCCACATCTAAGACTTCTTGAATTGCTAGAGTAGTTTTTGTGAGTCGAGCCAGGCTATTGGAGAATGGTCCAGGTATATCTTTAAAAATATCAAAAGTGTTAAGCAGGGATTAAACTTTAAAGTTTGCATCTGTTCAACCAGAAGCTGAGGGGCAGATTTGGAACTTTGTGATGCTTGGCTGGGGAATTAAGCAGCTTTCCACCGAATTCACTGTGAAAATGAATCACTTTTCGTTAATATTAAGTTATTGAATTCTACTCCTTTGATGAACTTCTCCTGAGGAAAAGCACTGGAAGTGCTCCACGATTCTAGGACAAATAGGCATCTTGCTTGTGTTGTGTTCAAGCAGTCGGCTCCCAGCCTGGGCTCTGGCAGTGCCATCTCCTGGAGCCCAGGCCCTGGAAAACAAACAGCAGCCTCAGCCACCTCGGTGGTCCAGACAGCTGATCAGCACTTTCATTTTACATTTGGTACAGCTCCGCTCACAACTGCCTGGCAAAAACTTGATTTCATTTAAAAATATGGTAGTTTAGATTGAAAAGCAAATACATGGAACAAAGGCAGAGCCTGTCAGCAAAAGGTGAGGTGCTGAAATGTTGGTACAGCCAAGGTGCAGATAAGGAGCCTACTGGGCTGCAGGATGGAACCTCCCTCAAACATAAGCCTGGCCCAAAATCCATCGTGAGCCTGAGGTGAGTAATGAGCAGAGAGACCTGAAGCGGTGCCAGTGTCAGCGAGAGGCTGCAAAATGAACATTTCCCTCACGGGCAAAGGCCCGGGCGTTCAGCACGCATTGTCTGCGGAGCTCCCGCAGCGCGCTCGGCCCTGCGTGGCAGCGCTGGGCACACCGTGCCCACCCTGCAGCGCTGCCAGCTGCACAGGAGCTGCACAGGAGCTGCACGGGGCTGGCTGCACTCCAGGCACGAGGGAGGGAATCCTTCACCGAGCTCCTTGTGCAAACACCCAGCGCAGCTCAGCAGCGCGGGCGGAGGAGCAGCACCCGGGGCGCTGAGATGGAGATGGCCCAGCAGGACTGCCAGCAAGGGGAGCCCTTTGTTTGAGAGGCATTGTCACAAAAGAGAAGCTCCTAGCAGGAAGTGCTAGCTCCTATTTATACAGTTTATTTATTTGTTCTTTCCCAATTGCTGCTTCTGAGATTATTGTTAGGATTTAATTTGCAATCCCTCTCCAGTGGCTCTCAGGTTTTCTTCTGAAACGTAAGAGGAGATCCTTAAGACACACAGTTCTTCCTTAGATCTCTTACAATCAGCATTATGCACTGCAGAGCCAAATTAATGTATGCCCTTCCTTATTGTTTTCCTTCTTAATTCATTTCTATCCATAAAGGCCCAGCAAGCATCAATTTTCCAAGCGAGTTTCTAATCGCCTGAGCTCAGTGTGATTACTGTCTCACAATCTAGTTGCCATTTGATGCAATCAGTACTGCAGAATACAAGAATCCTTTTTTTCCCCAAAAAACGGAATGTTACATGGCCAGCTGATAACACTTGGCTGCAAAGAAATATGAAATACTTGCAGTGCTGTGTGAGAGAACGTGACCTGGGATTGCCAGGTCTTCCCCAGCCAAGTACATGGAGGTGATGTGACTTTTGTAAGATGGGGCACAAAGAAATTTATTATTCCAATGCTAAGAGCACAGGCTGGGGAGGCAGAGAGGGAAGGAAGGGGAAGATGGGAACGTGGCGTGCTGAAGTATTTCTTACTGCTGGAATGTTTGCTTTGAAAGGGCCTTTCAAGAGTACATGTTGCCAGGGGAGATTTTCTCTCCACATCTTTTATTGCCACCCCACAAATAAAAGATTTCAATACACCCATACTGGAAATCTGCAGACTTAAATAGTTCCTGCCACACAGAAGCTGGAGACTTTTAGATTTCCCCAACCTGCAGTGAGTTTAGCATGAGAGATTATCAGAGTGAAATGAGAAAATCCTTCCTTGGAGTAAATGCTTCATTGCTGTGTTTTTAAGCACATTTTGTGCACTATAAACGCCAAGCAAACATTTTCAGAATCGGNGTGGAGTAATAACTCCCGCATGTGAGTACAAAAAGCAAAGTGACGCTGAAGCAAAGAAAGGGTAGAAGGGAAACAGCAGCTGCAAATCCGGGGCCGTGTCTTTAGGGCAGAGTGGTGGCTCCTCCTTACAGCCCACCCTGCAGCACCCCCAGAGCCCCCTGCTCCTGCAGAGCACCAGCGACGGCCTCTGCTCTCCTTCTGAGAGGAGCCACTGGGAGGAACCCACGGGGGTACAGCTGGCAGCTAGCTGCACGTAACCACGCTGAGCTGGGGAGGCCGCAGCCAGCGCTGCTGGGCGGGGAGCTGAGCCCCCGAGGAGGACCAGGAGGCTTCTCCCTCGTGCTGTTACTGAGCAAAGTGAAAGCCCACACGTGTGGCTGTGCCCCGGTTCTGGCTGTGGGCACCACACCACTGGAATTAAGTCCCAGCGTGTTGGTGTTTTGCAGTGCTGTTGGTGAGTTTGAAGTCTTGCAGCCAGCCATTTGCTGAGACCTTCTGTTCCTCACTAACTTGACAGAGTGGCTTGTTTAATTGCCTTATGTTATTATTGATATTTTCATCTTGTGTCACCAATTCTGCTGAGGAAAGATATATAATTGCCAACTTTGATCCCCTTAATTCTTGTAAGATGATGTCTCCAGCTTTGGCCCATTTGAGGAATGCACAGACGGTTTGGTACAGGAGTGCAGCTCCTTGGAGAAGGCTGCTGACCTTGTGTGAGTCAGGGCTCCTGTTCAGTGAGACTGAAGAGATTCTGAAAGGGGCTGCTGCTGCCTGTCTTTCAAATAATTATTTTTCTGTCTGTCACTGGGAGTTCAGGACAGCTGCAGCAAGCTCAGGGAAAAGCCTGAGGTACCTGAAAATGAAGGTGATTCTAAATAAAGAAAGCTGGGATGAGACAGGCAAGTAGAGAAGTAAGTAAAAGAAACATAAGGTATCCTGAAAAGCTGGAACTCTGCTGGAGCAGCTCATCCCTTCCCAACTCCCTAACTCACAGTGTTGGTGCGACCTTCCCTAAGCCCTTGGCTGTAGCTGCAGGCGCCGTGCACGTGCTGCTCTCCAAGGAGCAGGAGATGCCCATGAGTACAGTCTGCCACGACTGGGGTGGCTCATAAGAAACAGATTTTTTGCACCAAATCCTTTCCACGGCTTCTCAAGGCTCCTGAAAGCTCCTTTCAGGTGCTGCCAAGTGTGTGAGGTGCACCCTCGAATTGGCAGTGTGTTTTCCAGCCAGCAGCTCCTGAGCAGCACGGGAGCACAGAATGAGTTTGGGTTCTTCTGCTCTGACTAAAATATTTTCTGCATAATCCCCTTGAACCCAAGTGTGTAGCCAGAGATGAAGTGCACCATGGATGGGCCCTGGAAGGCAGAATCTATCTGCATGAGAATGCCCCAAATGCTGAATCAATAGGAGCAGATGCCCTGCACTCAACACGAGCTCACTGGGCACTGGTGACCTTCACCAGCTGCAGGGGCTGCACTGTTGGGCAACAGTGAAGGCAGCAAAGTGGTGAAAAACAAACATCTCACTGCAACAAAGAAGGGTCCTCTCTCAAGTGAAATCAATAGGGCTGTATCTCTGACCTGCATAAAACATGAGCCTTTAATAGAGTTATTTCTGAGAACACGAGCTGAGAGCTTTGGTCACCACACACTGACTTCAGAGCCGCCTGCTGCAGGGGGTGTCGGGCCATAACGATGAGACTGTTGGCAGGCAGAGAGGATTCCCTTAAAACTCGTGAGCTCTCCCTTCCTTGAAGTCCTGGGAAGAATATGAAATTATCTCAGAATAAGGCGAATGGACAGAAAAAAAATGTCTGGGTTTTGGCAGCAAGTGTGGGTAAATTCCCAAACAAAACTTCACCAAACCCTCCTTTGCCACAGAAGTGGGAGATCAAGGCAAGAAACTACTTGAAAATTTCAGGAAGAAATAGGAAGTGAAGCTGCAGAGGAGGAGATGACAGCTGTCCTACCACAGCCTCCAAAGTGCACCTGCAGCACAAACATTGGAAAAAAACCCATGTGATGTCAGCTGAGAAGCCACTATTAAGAAAAACTTCAAAGAAGAGAGGGAGCACGAGGTTCTGAAAGAAAATAAAGGCAAAATCTATTCAGCCTTCAGTGCTGATTGCACAGAGTATGAAAGCACCGTGCAGCACCTGCTACCCTGCAGCAGGGATGCCTGAGATAAAAATGTTGCCCAGGACTTGTGTTCTGCTGGGGCAGAAATGTGACAGTGCCAGCACTGGATCGCACTGTCTCTGTTTGGTTTGTGTGCACGGGGGAGGAAGTGTCTCCAGAGAACAAGAGGACAAAAGAAAAATGGTGCATTAATTAAGAAACTGAATCTGTTCCTCACATTAACTCGCTCTTTTGTGGCTCTAGCAAGTCGGAGATGAAAGTAAGAGAGGGACCTGGGATTTCATGGGAAAGTAATTTCTGTGTCTGTGCATGGAATATGCACATCTGGATTGCCCCTCTGTGGTTGCTTTCTGATCATGTCCCTCCGAGCAAACCCTCCTGGGCCTGGCAGTGTGACCAAAATTCATACAAAATCTCTGCTACTTTAAGCAGTTTGGGTGGCACCCACAGCAAAGAATTCACCTGGGGCTAAGGGACCCGAGCCTGCAGCACAATGAAAGCTGTAACCCATTTTACCCAAACCCAGGCTGACCAGTGTCCAGCTCATTCAGGTACCCTTGCTGGTGCTCTCAGCCTGCTCTGTGTTCTGCTCACCTGGCTACCTTGTTTTCAGTTTGCTTTCCCTGCCTCTTCTCCGAGGCATTTGTAACACAGGCTGTTCCTGACTGTTTTTCTAGGGATTTTTAATGACATCGTTTCCTTTCCAGACACAGTCTGGAAGCGTTTTCTGTTTGTGTGGCACCTGTAAGTTTTCTGGTTAGGAAAGAGAACTCATAATTTCTAGTAAAAGAGCCAGAGTCATTGGCTTTCTATGATTCCAGGGACATATTTTATGTTGTACATAGCTTTTACATAAACTTCTCTTGTGATGAAGTGAAGAGAAGGTAGAAACCTTTTCCTACTGTTCCCATATTTTTCTGTTCTTTCACTGTGGCATGTTTTTCTGTGTCTGCACAGCCCTGAGGGAAGATGTTGAAAAACAAACGAAAAGAGAAAAACCCTAAAGTACAACAGGAAACTTAGGGCAGCACCCTGCAGTTTGTCACTTACCTTTCATGCGTGAGTGGGAATGGTTGGTTTTGTCCTGATTCGAGGGGGAACTGAAGAACTTTACAGATCTGTCTTGGCATTTAGACAGGGTTCATACAGGTCCATGGCTGGGGCTGGGGATGGCAGAAAGACTGACAGATAGGGAGCCCAACTCATTTGTAGCTGAATTTGAACAGGCTGGTATTTGATGAGAGGGAAGCCCAGTCCACCCGTGTCACACAGGCTTTGGATCAAAAATGATCCAGTGAAGAGGCAAGTGGAGGAGTCAGGAAGCTCTACACTGATTTTTCTGATAATTCAATCTCTGCCTTTAAGGGAAAGTCAATAGCAAAGTATTGATTTCAATAAGTCATGGTTTCCGAAGAGCTCTGTGAAAAAGGCAAATTTTGTGTCATCCAGAATGTGGCATTTTGATATTTGTTCTCACCATAATTAGGTTTTTTAAAAGTTCTCCTCAAAAGAGAAAACCCTGTGGTCTGTTATGTTTTCTGCAGACCCCCTGAGGTCTGCAGCCCCCGGCAGAATGATTTTGCTGTGATTTTGGGAGTTTTGGACCTGCCACCCCTGTGCTGCCAGGGCAGGGCCACCTGCCCAGAGGCCACACATGTCCCTCCGAGCCACCCACGATGTGTCCTCACAGCTCCTCTTCTGCTTGAGGGGTTTGATAGGCTGCGTCCCCATCTTGGGAAAAAGAAGGATTGTGCCAGTTAATTCTTTAGTAAAATACACTGGGATGAGTCGCAGAGAACCTCCAGAGAAACACAAACGCCGCTCAGTGACTCGTGGCAGCCACGTGGGGCTGGATGATGGCTTTGGACAGCACCGTGCAGGGAGAGCTGTCATCCTCGGCACGGCCACCTCCCCAGCACTGCCCCGTGCCCACGGTGCAAGACACCTGAAGGTCTCCAGCTCCAGCCTGTCACTGCAAGAGGAAATAAAGGTGGGAGGTGTGAGGAGGTGTCAGTGACCCCTCACTCCTGCAGGCCTTCGGGATGGAGGCACACGCAGCAGCGATGCGCGGCAGTGACAGAACATCCCCATCTCCAGTGCAGCTCACTCACTGCTCTCACTGCAGCAGCCAAACATTTGCATTGCAGTTGCAGCAGGCAGTTGTAATTACGTCTGTATAATTACATTTATAATTATAAATACATGTAATTATGAATAATTGTTTGGCGTTATTAAAATACTCCGCTCCGCAGAGGCCGGGATGTGCTTCTTTGACCCTTGTTGGAGTTTGGATTTACTGACACAATGGAAGTGAGAGAACAGAGAGAGCAGAGCAGAGGTCACCCTGAGCTTTGTCCCCAAATGGGGCTGTTCCTGCAGGATTTGTTCTGTTCCACTCTCTGCCCTTCCTGCCTCGGAGGGACAAGTCACTCCTCTCCTGCTCCAGGTGCAGAACACAAAGGCAGCTGCTGGTGTGAGATCAGATTTTCCCTATTTTTGATACATGGGGACTTTTCCTTTCCAGTTTACTCATCCAAAGGAGCTCCTGTGTTTCCCTGAGCGAGTACCCAGGAATATTCTCTGCGGTGCTGTCCTTGGAGCACAGCTCGGGGCAGGCACTGAGGATGTGGCCTGGCACAAACCAGTGGGAAACTCCCAGAGCCCTTTTCTGACCAGGGAGCCTCTCCCAGTGCTGATCTTCTGTGCCATCGTGGATTAGATGAACAAAACAGCCCAGTATAGTCCAGTCTCGTAGGACCAGAGACGGAAAGTAATTTCTTAGGTAAAGACTCTCAGCATTCTCTCCAAATAATTCTATTGAAGCACTTGGCTGAATGAATTGCAGTTTAAGGGCTGCTTTTGTTGGCTGTGTTGGCTCTCTGAATGTCCCATTTTTCCTTTTTTACTAATTAATGAATTATTTGTTGCTCAGAGACTAAAAACTAACTGGGAAGACTTATGAATGTCGATGCAGCACTGTCTAGGCATAGGACCAGAGTTTTTTTTACAAAACAAAAGTGTGCTGCTGTGTGTTTAAGAGCTTTTTGGGGATTTTTTTCTGGTTTTCTGCTGATCCTTTGGGATAAGGATGGCGCATCCTTGTGTTATTGGGACAAGATTAAGGGCTAGATTAGTGTGGCAAATATTCATGACTTAAGACATTCCTCTTAATACTGTTAAGCTCCCAAGCTTTACAGCTCGTCTGTCTGGTCTTGGGGGCTTTGCAGTGGTGGTGCTGCCAGCTATTCCCACGGCCTCCCTAGGGAAGGGATGCGGCGTGCCAGGGTGGGAGGAACAGCACGTGGGGCTCCTTGTCCTCGAGGATTAATCCAGGAGCAGCACAGGGGCTGGGTGGGCACTGGCCCTGCTGCAGCAGCCTCCTCCTCGCTGCACACGCCTCTGGGGAAGGCTGAGTGGCCGCTGTCAAAGACCCTCGGTGTCCTGGAGCTCCCTCCCTCAGCGTGGTCCCACCTATGGAATAGCTGCGTTCCCCAGGAAGGCTGAGGGGAGAGCAGGCACAGAAGGGCTGTTAGAGCAGGCCTGCTGGCTTTGCTCAAGCACACAGCCTGTAGAAACCTCTGTTTCCCCCCGTTACAATTTCATCAGGAAAACGGAAGGATACGCAATACGTGAAATTGAATGAATATGCATGTAATTGTTTCTTTTTCTTTAATTTCATGGAACCTTAGATCTTAAATTTCAGTCACAGAGATTAGAGCCATGAATCATGAACACTAAGTTTACTTAGTGCTCAGAAAATTACTTTTAAAGCCCATTATTTTACAAAGAACGTTACATCTGATGCTGCCTGGGTATTTTACCCTCTTTTCTCAGCCACGTGCAAATTATTCTGTCAGTTTATAACCCCATTTGTGTGAGCAATTCAGCTGGGGGAAATCAAAGAGGGGGGAAAACCCACCTTAGCTTATAGCCCAAACATATGTGTTATTTTCACCTAATTAACAGCTTTTACAGAGCAGGTTCAGTGTTTGCAATTAGATGGGTGCAAGAAAGAGCTGGTACCATCTGCTGGGGTTTCACCAGACAAACAGCTCTTAAGCCCTTCTGGGATAGCAGCTGATGAATATGAAGAATGTGGATGTTTACATAAACTACCAAGTGCTGGTAATGCCTAATCTGCAGAAGTGGAAGGATCAAATATTTAAGCAGCTCCACCTCAGACGAGCTTGTGCTTGGAATTTGTGCTGGTGAGAGATCCCTCAGTGCAGAGAATGAAGATGTCTGTGTGGAGATACGCAGGCCTGGCTGGGAAGGATGCTGGCCCAGGAGAGGCAGTGCATCATGGTGACAAGGCGAGCAGGAGCCAGGCTGACTTGCATACGAGATTGCTCTAAAGAAACAGAAACTTGTGGAGCAAGAATGGGACTGACAGGATTTTGATTGCGAGTGGATAAGGAAGAAAGGAGATCCTGCTCTAAGCTCCGCTCCATGTGTTCTCATTATCAACAAAAGCAGTGACTGAATGGGAAAAAAAAAAAGCATTCCTGAAGCTTTCCCCAAACACAAACTGTGCCGAGATTGAAATGAGCTTGAAGCACACGAAATAAGTTTCATGTGCACCTGCTCTGCTGCATCCTGGCAGTGCAACTGCTGCTCCATCAAGGGATAATTGCAGTTTGTCCAAACAACTTGAAGTATGACATACCAGAGAACTTGAGCCTCCAAAACCACGCTGCCTACAAGTCTTTGTTCCAAGCTTGTGTCGCAGTTGGCTGTCACTGCGTTACAATAGACAGTGAAGTCCTCACAGCCTTGAAAACTCCTGGTCTGGGGCCAGTAAAGCAGTAGAAAGTCTCTCACTTACTTCAACAAGGGTTGGATGAAATTTCCAAAGGCTGTATCCCCTCCTGGTTCCATCCCGTTTCTCTTTCACACATCAGAGCCGATTCCCATTTTGTTCCCAACCCACTGTGGAAACGCCTGAGCTCAGAGCACAGCAACTCAGCCACCACTGTCACTTAGTTACTGGCATCGAGCAGCATTCCTTCTCCTGCAGGGGAGGTGACATTCCTGGGGACCAACACACCCACCTTCCTTGGCCCTCCCCTCTCCACCTGTGCCCCCACCAAACTTCTCCTCTCCAGCAGGAACGCCCCTGCACGATGCCAGGAAGGGAACGGGAGCAGCTGCTCTGCACCTGGGACTGGAATCCTGGCACATCTCATGTGTTGTTTAATAATTTTGCACAGATCAACAGTTTTTGAATAGTGCACACTTCATTCCATTCAGCAGGTTTTTAAACTCTCATCGTGCATTCATGGATCACTGCACCTTTTCTAAGCCTCAGCAATTGTCTGCATTGTTAAACCAAAATGTTAATGTCTGCCATGCTGTCCTTCCCTCTAGTTCAGTGCATTTCAAGGGGGGTTAAATGCTAAAACCACTCTAAAACTTCAAACACCCATTCACATCATCACCAGCTACACCTGGGCTCATCTCCCTCCTCCCTCGATTTCCTGCTTCTCTTCCTAAGCAGCGTGAGACAGTGACCCACGGAGAAAAGGAGCAGAGGCTTCTTCACTAGAACAGCGAGGTGTCTGGGACTCTGTGCTGCCCATTGCTGCTGAGCTGCTGCTCACACGGTCCCACGGTGTCCACAAGGTCCCACGGTGTCCACAAGGAGCTCTGTGAAACTGCTACTCCCCCTCCCCAAACCCATTGCTCAGACCACCGTGGTTTTCTGGTCTCTTGAACGCACAGCACTTCAGTAAATCATCCGGTTTTCCAGATCCGTGCTTTCCTGGATGAAGGATTTTCCTTTCAATCTTGCTTCTAACTCCTCGCCGTTACAGTCAGGCCTGAGTGTAAATCACAGATTGTGTTTTGTACCCCTGCCAGAAGTGCTCTTCAGGACGGGCCCTGTCTGGCGAGCACAGTTATGGTGGTGTTACTGTCTGTGTCTGTCGTGTTCCTGCAGCTCACTGTGGCCGTGGGGATTATTTTGGGGGCTTTAAACTGGGGCTGTGTGGGGCTGTGTGCTCCCTCTAACTCCTGTCAGGGGAAGCGGTTGCCAGGCCGTGCTTCTGTCTCTAATGAGAGACACTCAGAGTCCAGTACGAGTTTTGGATCTCCTGCTTTAGTCCTTTACAACAATAAAGCTGGGAAGAAAGACCATTAAAAAATGATCATTTCAAAATGGCCTGGACTTCCCAAAGGATTTGATTGTGTGGTTTTGGAAATGCCTGCTAACCAGGCCTCTGCTGCTGGATCATCCTCCACTTGATTTGTTTGGATTGAGTTCAGCAGTTTTAAGATCAAGCCTTTGGGTAACCAAAAAAAGAGCAGATGTAGCTGAAAATAACCAACCCAAACACAGCCCCGTTCCTGCTGACAGGTGATGTGACCAGCCTGTTTTTACAGGATACCACAGTACTGACGGGGCTGAACAAACTTCCCTGCCTCCATTCCAAATTCTTGTCTCACTGTGAAGTATGTGATTTAATTCTTTGTAGAGGTTGCAGTTAAAGACCACTTAGCTTGAAGAGCGTTGGAACTGCTTTGGGTTCACCTTGACATATCTCATTTTCTACCCTTTCTCCAGAGAAAGCTGGTGCTAGGGAGGGGGATATCATTCTAATCCTGTTTGTAATCGTAGCTATTGGACTGCACTGAGTCAGGCAGTTTGTATCCGTTTCTGTGTAACGTTATTATTCCATGATAACATGAAAAACAAACATGGATCGAACACATGGGATGGGGAATACTCGACTTAAACTCCTGCTATTGTTTCTAAGTAGGAAACAAACCTTGGAATATATCTCAGGGGATGCCTAAAGCCAACACTTCTATCTGAAACTACAGCAGCTATTCCAGAGAACAGTACTCGGAGAACTGATTTGCCAATAAAAACAAATTAACGGGAAAAGAATGTTTCAAAAATGACATTTCCAAGACTATTCTGCACATGTGGAAGATTAAAAGGGAATAAAACCTCTTGTTTTATTAGTTTAAATTCCAGCATGATGTCATTTGCCATCCTTTGCTCTGTATATTCTTAATCTACCGTTTGCCTCAAATTGCTTGCAGACGCTATCTGCAGACCCCAGTGCACAAGACGAGCTGGGGCAGGGGGAGGCAGAACTATGGTGAGAATTATCTGCATGGAAAAACCTGTGCTTGTGGAAGAGGCTGAAACAGATCCCTGTGAGGCCTGGCAGGCCACACGCGGGGTTTGGTGCTCGCTGGGTGTGAGGGGCACGGGGCATGGGCAGAGGTGCCAGGGCAAGGGCAGTGCCTCCTCAGCGCACGGTGCCCCTCGCCTGGCTGGGTCCTGCTGGGCTCTGGGAGCCCTACACGCTCTATGCCATCCATGCAGGTGGGACAGGAGTCTCAGGGATCAGCCCAAGGAGCTGCTGGTGTCACCTCAGCCAGCAGGTGACAGCAGCACAGGGTGGGACAGTGCACTGGCACTGCCACACGCCCATGACAGGCCAGCACGTTCGTCATCTGTGGGCAGAACTGCGATTCAAACGTGGCCAATTGGTTTTAGCTTTAAAAAGGTAACAAAACCTAACGAAAAATTTTGATTTTATCACTTGACACAGGAATATGGGCAAATCCTGTGCACTGGGATAATTATCGTGTCATGATATAACACAAGCTGCAGCCAAAACAAGAAGCCTGACATTTACTAGAGTGACTGCTGTCAGGCATAATTCTGAATTTAAATAAACCCAGCATTTCTTACAAGGCTCATCCTTCTGCCCCTTGCTGGTTTAGGAGAGACTGCAGCAATGTCCTCAGGTGTAGATGGGGCAGGAGCCAGGGAGGGCATAAGGGTAACCAGCTGTTTGGTAGAGGGAGAAATAAAAGGATGGGAAGAATAATCCTTCTTTTTGTCTTCAACTATTACTCAAACACTAAGACAGATTCCTCAGGCTGAGGAAGTGATTTCAGAGACTGTGCTTCTAAAGCAAACATAGCAAAAATAAAAATAAAATATAAAATAATCCAAACCAGAAAAAGAATCAAACATGATCCAGTCACGCTGCAGCCATATGAAAAGATGCATGAGGCAGAAGATAAACACACAGTGAAAGGCTTTGAAGGAGCAAGCAAGAAGCTCAGCAAGTCCTTCCTGATGTGGTAATGTCAGGAACAATGCCACAGAAAAGGTGGAAAAGCAGCATTCAGAAAACACCACAAAATTACAACTGTGAGATTATTATGAGAATGAGCCATTCACTCTCAGCACTGTTCTCTATAATCTTGTTACAATTGTTCTCTTTATAGCCTCAGCCACAATAATGAGCCTTTGTATCCCCTCACCTGGGCTGCAGAGCATGGCTGTGCTCTGCTCCTCTGCCCTGCCCTGAACACCCGCAGCTTCCAGGCCAGTCATTCCTGCCCCTGTTTCCACAGAGCCCTGCTGGCTGGGCAGAGGATGGAGGTGGCTGCAGCCAGACCCTCTCTGGGCTCTGCCTGCCGTGCTGGGCATCAGAAACGGCTCTGTCAGGCAGGCAAGGAGTGAGACGAGTCAGGGTTACAGCACTGAAGTCTGCACGCCCACCCCGTTAAACTCAGGGATTTTTAAAGACAAGTAGATCTCGACTCCAAGCAAAAAACCCCTCTTGTAAATCCAGTGTTCTGAAGTGCTGGTGAAGGCTCTTTTGGCAGCGAGTGTAACAAGGACCTCTTTTCAAGGGTGAATTTGAGCTTCAGATTTAAATCACTCAGGGACCTGACTAGATAACCAAATGGCTGAGTCTTTCAGCTGAAAAACTCTGTGTTAGACCAACTTCTGATACACAGGTTGTGTACCTCAGTTTTCTTCAAATGGGTTGTAAAATACCACCATCCCTTTGGGGTTTGTGTGTCAAAAATGCACAGGTGAGGACAGCTTTGCACTGTGCTTGGTCTCACACTTGCATCCGCTTAGTCACTGTTGCTTTGCACTGAATTAACCAGAATTCCTTCCTTTGGGTACGAGTTCTTCCTTTATAATCCATTGTCCGTGTCCATACACAGCTGTATGTAAATATCAGAGAGAAGAGTTAGTCTGAAGGTGCAAAAAGATGAGCTCGGAGATGAGGTGTGGGCTGGGAACCCCCCGAAGTGCTGCTGACAGGAGATGGATGCCCCTGTGGCCGGGTCTCTGCTGAAGCATCTTGCTCTCTCCTCCCACACAAAAGTGTGGAGAAAAATGGTTGTGCCAAGCAGGGTTTCAGCACGACCAAAAACCTTGTGAACAGTAAACAGCCACAGGGGCTGGGACTGCCTTCTGCCTGGTGAGGTCTCTTACAGGATGAGCTGCGAGCCGAGGGTGAGGTGCGAGCTTGGGGACTGACCCTGCCTGCAGAGATGAGCCACAAGCAGCATTGGTTGTTTTCCTGTCAGTTCACCTTCCCTCTGCTCACCCAAAGGGTGCATAAACCTTTGTGACCTGAACATCAAATGGTTTCCCAATCACTCCTCCTGAACTGCTATCTACTTCTGTTCTGGATTAGCCTAAAATGAGGAGGCTGTGACAGACTCTACAGGGCAAATTGTGCTTTTTTACAATTACTTGTGGGGATCGGAGCCAACCACCTGCTTCAAAGCCCAGAGAGGTTAATGGCAGCTCTCTTTCTCTTGACCTGCATATGGGAGCACATCGTGGCTGGCCTGCTCCCCTGCAAACTGTCTCAAACAGCACTTTCTGGTGCTGTCAGGCAGCTGACAATGGATGGTGACAGACTGCTTTAAACAGCCTGGCTCCGTGCATTTTAGATGAGAGGGTGGCATTCTAAGCTTTTGCTGATTCTTCTGGCTGTGTAGTGTTTGCAGGAGAGATTTAAGAGCCTTTTCCCTCTTTGTTCCCTCAGAAGCAGCAGCTCAAAAGAATTCTGCGTTAAGTCACCTGCTAAGGCAGCTCTGCCCGTGGCAAACCCGTGCACGTTCTGCTGGGAGCAGGCAGGCCCTCCCCACACCCCGGCAGCACTTGGCCAGCTTCTCCTTCCAGCAGCACCACCAGCCACCTCTGGCAGCCAGAGTGTGCCTGGACAAGCACGGAGGCGACTTTAAAGGGGAGAGAGTGCAGGGGGGCATCGCTGCTGGCCAGAGAGGACAGCTGGCACCGAGTCCCCGAGGCTCAGCGGGAGTTTCATCCCCTCTTCACTGGAGAGCAGTGTCACAGAGGTGCTGGCACGGAACCACAGCTCCCATGCCGGAATCAGTTCTTTGCCCTGGCTCTGTAGGTCCCAGGGGAAACAGGAGTGCTGGACGCTTTCTGCCCATGCTCAGGGTTCTCGTTTCCCTCAGATGAGCCAAATCTGCTCTCTAGTACCAACTGCAGACAGGTTGGTGAGCGAAACATGGCAGTAATTAAATATGTGTGAGTGAAACAGAGGCTTCCTCATGTGAGTTTCAGTCTATCCTGCTTTATCACAGGACTCAGCTGGATTTCCCTTTGAATTATCTGGTATGCTTGTACCTAATAGAGTAAACCCAAATTCCAGATAGAGAACTGAAACAACAACAGCTCTCTTATCCAGGCTGGATTATTTTCTGGAAGATAACACTTCAGTGAGTCCTGGGCTCTGAACACTACACAAGACCACTGGGTGAGCTACAGAGCAGTTATATATCCTGCTTGGTACTTACCTTTTGGTCAGTATATAAATGACTGGATGTCTCTCTCTTGACATAAAATCTGTGAAATTTGTATGCCTAGACTGATATTTTTATAGCTACAATTAATGTCCGTCTTTCAGTTCCCTAATTTAGCACCTTTCTTGCCTGCTGACAAGAACATTTGATGCAGCAAGAGAATCTGAAAAATTAGCTGCTGTCTTGTCAGATATTAGTTATTCCCCTGATCCGGCCTTGATGTTTATCCCTCCCTCTTTGAGTTTTCTTAATTATTTCTGTCTTGTATTAATTCTCACGTAACTCCCTAGATGTAAGCTTTATGGTTTAGAATCTCAACTGCTCATTCAATTAATGGGCTTGCTTAATGTGCTTAAACTTTCCAGAGACACTTGTAACACATTACGAGGGAGGGAAGAGAAAGATTCCAAGGATGCTCCATCTCATTTGTGGTACTCCTGAGCCTGAAGTCCATTTTAAACTCTTTATTAGATTATCTAGATTTATTATTTTTATATTCTTGTGCTCATTAAGCATTTACGTGGAGTATTCTCCCCAGATGAGTGACTCAGTTTCCTTTACCCCTTTGTAAATCAGCAGTTGTTTCAGTACACTGAGAAGGATGTGAGAAGCTGACTTGAAAATGGCAAATATGGAAGGTCTTTTACTTCGTATCTGAATATTGTGTATTTTTGAGCAAAACAAAGCGTCTGCCAGAGATTTTCTCTAATTTTTCTTGGCTCAGTAACCCCTAATCCCTGCTAATATCTGAAAAGATTTGAGGTAGGTTTGCAGAGGGAAACCAACCTGTGTTTCAGCATATTCCCCGCTGAAGCCTACATGAGTTATCTCAGTAATTCCAGGAAACCAGAATTTAAACCCAGGCTTAGCCAGGATCCCTCCGGATCCGGGTTCCAGCGCCCTGTACAGGATGACAAAGAACAGTCCTGACAGGAGAACAAAGTGCATTTCAGGAACACAACCACATGTCACGAGCTGTAGGTTCAAGGGATTAAAACCACACCACACAGACTCTGTGGGAAACGATCACCTCCCTCCCTTCGCAGCAGAACACAAACCCATGTACAGGTGAATTGTACCTGGATAAAATACATGTACACATGCAGCTGTACAGGTGTTTAATCCATGTTACACGTGAATGTTGCACATGAGTAATAGACATGAATGTTATGTATCATTGCATGTTTGTGGATATGATCTAAAAGTACACACGCACATATTTATAAATACATTAGAAACCCCATCCTGACAAAGGAGGAGTCCTGTCCTCTGGGATGAGGATTAAATTAGTTGCTACATCATGGTTTTATATAAATAAGATCTGTGCTCAGGACCTTGATCTCGTGCCAGAGGATCCCTGACCCAAGAGGGCAGATGAGTTGTAGTACACAGCCCACACGCTCGTTTTAGCAGTGGCTCCACAGCATGCCACAAAGCAACTATGAATACATTTTGTTAAAACAATTACTCAGAAGTTCTAAAAAATAATGCTTCTGCTGCACTTCTGCTCACGAGCCATAAGGGGATCTTTGTCTTTCAGCATTACAGTGCTCAAGGAAAAGGGAAAGGATTCTGGTTTATGGTTCTGAGTCAGTCTTTTTCTTACTAACATATGGCCCCATTTTTTCCTGGTTCTTTAAGCAAGTTGTAAACATAAACGTTGATGCACATGGAGCTTGATTCATGAGGAGTTTAATTTGCCTAGTATAAAAGATTCACACAGGTTATATAACATCATTAAATTATTTTTGTAGTTTGAGTAGTATCCTTTGAGGAAAGCAGAACTCTTTCCCTGGGGTCCATTTATCACTGTTTGCTTCTAATTAGAAAACTGGAAATGCAATATGCATGACTTACATTTGCAGTGTTGTCTTAGGACTGATGTATCATCCTTGTTCTTCCTCAGGAACTTCTATTCACTTCCTAATTTTTAATATATTTTTTTAAGGTTTCTGACAGCTGTGACTCCATCTTCGTTAACGGCAAGGAAATGAAAAGCAAAGTGGATACTATTGTTAACTTCACTTACCAGCATTTCACCACCCAGCTGGAAGTGACGGTCTGGGTGCCCAGGCTCCCGCTGCAGATTGAGATCTCCGACACAGAGCTCAGCCAGATCAAAGGCTGGAGGATTCCTGTCACCTCCAACAAAAGGTACGTGCACAGCATTGCCCCACTCCGGACACTGCCCAGGGCCTCTGCTCTGAGAACACAGCAACGTTTACACATTGCTCAGAGCCTAAACTCTCCTGTTTGCCATCAGCTTTACAGTCTGCGCAGCCTTCATTCAACATCCAGCAACAGCTGCATTTTACCCTGGGCTACACAGTTTAAAAGTCAGTGGCTTTGCCTGGAGCATTAATCAATTCCCCACAATCTCAGGAAATTGTATCACACGTTCCAATGTGCAAAGCTGAGGGAAAGGACCCGGACCTGTCCTGTTGGTGTAACACAGCTCTGTGTGTGTGTGAGAGAGAGATTCAGCACTGCCACACCTCACAGAGCCGCGGGCCTGGCCCCGGCCCCCTCCTGTTGGTGTAACACAGCTCTGTGTGTGTGTGAGAGAGAGATTCAGCACTGCCAGACCTCACGGAGCCGCGGGCCTGGCCCCGGCCCCCCCCTGTTGGTGTAACACAGCTCTGTGTGTGTGTGTGTGTGAGAGATTCAGCACTGCCACACCTCACAGAGCCGCGGGCCTGGCCGCCTCAGCCTGCCGGGGCTGAGTGGTCGGGCCCGGTCAGGCCCAACCAGGCCCGGCCATGCCCAGCCCAGCCTGCCAGGCCGAGCGGCCAGCGCCCAAGTTACCAGTCCCAAAGCCGGAAGGAAGAGAAATTTCCCGGGCTTCAACACGGTTTAAATATGTAGATTTCGAGAAGCGTTACTGGTCTAAACAACTGTCCATCAGCTCAGGTTCAAACCACCACACCTGTCTGCTGTGACAAATGACAGGGCCAGGGAAGGGTTCAGGTCTGTGACCAGTCAAGGTCTCTTCCAACCCAAACCTTCTGTGATCCCATGGGTTAGGGTGGTTATTCAGGCAGTGCACAGGCTCTGAACAGCAGACCTGGCTGCAGCTTTACTTAGCAGCTCTGAATTAAGTAAGAAACAACTTACACTCCTACTGAAGGCCATGTTCCACCAGGAAAAAGTGGACAGGGAAAAAAAGGAGGGGGGAGGGAGAGGGGATTTTGAGCTCTGATCCCACAGTTCCCTACTGGAAATGCCCATTCCATAATAACCATCATTTGCACAATTTGCAAGATTAAGAACTTCCAGGAACGCCACTGTGTTGGTGGATTTCAGGCGAAGTTGAAAAATATTAGCGGGGAGAAGGCGTGACACCAGCTCAGATTTACAACCCAGTGCAAAAGCCTTGCTGGCAGCAGGAAGTGGGGTGCTGAACACTGTGGCAGTTGCAGCTAAAGCTCTCCAGTGCCCAGGAGAACATCTCAGCTACGGAAAAGCCTAAAGAGCCCAGGCAGCAGTGGAGGAGAATTACCCAACCCTTTGTGAGGGCATCAAACTGAGGGCAATACGACACAGTTTGCAGGATAGTCAGATAATGAGCTCCAGAGAAGGGGAGTGGCTGACCTCTTGATTATTTTCTGGCTATGACAGAAGAGGTGATGAGAATCTGGCACAAGAGAAATCAGTGTGTTTGCTTCAGTGACAAAGGCAGCGTTGCTGTTTGTGGCAGGAAGAGCCGTGCTAGGTGAGGAATGAACGGGTTTAGGCTGACTGCTTAAATCCTCTCTGAACCTCCCCTCTTCTGCCCGTCTGTCCCACCCCTGAGGCACAGATCCTGCTAAAAGCAGAGGGGATTTTGCTGAGCAAACGGCTGCAGGATTAGGCTGGTGTTTATTGCAGGAGCAAACTTAGCAGTGAGTGAGACATTCAGCCGAGCATCCTCAAGTTAAACCCATTAGAGGCAGAGCTCGAAATTTACCCCCTGGTGTCTCCTCCTGATTTATTTGGCCAGCTGTAATAAAGAGAACGGTCTGAGAGCCTGCTCTGCTTGCAAGCTGGCAAGCTTTCCAGAGTTTTGGTGCAAAGCATTTGCTGCTGCTTGGATTGCACTGGGGCTGCTGGCACACGTCCTGCAGGCATTTTCCATGGAGGGGGGAGAGCAGGTGTGGATGCTCTGCCATCCCCCTGGTAGCTCCATGCCCGTGTAAACAGGAAAGGTTTCAACAGGAAATAAATGATCTCTGGTTTTATTGACCATTCATGTGGATTTTTTAACTTTGCAGGGGTATTCTAAATCAATAGTTCAGAGCTGGCATTAGGTGTGCTCACTCTGACATTTACTTTGCTCATAAGGTTTTTACATTTCCTTTATTTTTAGATTTGGATGATTTTTACCTGAGATTTAGTGGCTTTTCATTTTGGTTCTTTTTTATTATTATGACTTTTCTCTTTACTTTTTAATCTGCTTATACTTCCATCTCCGCTGTGTTTCCCCAAATCCTAAACATGGGGGAGTTTTTATGAGTTTTTAAGTGATAACTTGAAGCACTCAAGACATTTGGACTGCAATCAGGAGCTGTAGGTTCGAAAGAGAGCAAGCAGAGTGCTTTTATCTTTGCAAAAACCCCAAATCCAAGCATTTCCCAGCAGGTGAAGCCATAGCATTGTGTTGTTTCACTTCACCTTCATGTAAGAGCCAGTATTGGCAATTTGCATGAGGTTTTTGATATCTGCCCTTGAAGGAAACTCAAGGATTCTTTCCAAAGTCCCTGGCAACAGCCTTAGGCAGCCTGAAATTTAGGTTCAGTCAGACATAGCTCAAAAATCAGCTGAAACTCTGCCACTGTTCTGGTCATGGCAGGATTGCAGTGGGGCTTCTTCCTAGCTCTCCTCACCACAAACAAAATAATTTTCCACTTTCCTCCACTTGGAAATGTCCTCACACCACTCCCTATCTTCTCAGCTGGAACTAAACATTGCCATGAAGTTATTCCTCAATATACAGCAGGTAAAATACTGGAGCACCTTTATAGGGATTATAGTGCAGAGACACTTCAGCAACCTCCAAACTTCCTTTCATCTCCTCTGGCTGCCCCAGGGCCTGATTCCCACACCCACAGCGTGGCTGTGCTGGTTCAGTTGTCTGAGGGGCTGAGCCAGATGGCAAAATAGAACTGGGTTTACAATAATCTTTTAAACATTTTTATTGGTGCTGTTAACAAAAGAAACGTTTGTGAAACCAGTGCATCAGCATGGCTGTTCTTCATCTGAATATAGCTGCTCTCTGTCAGACCTGAAAAAGAGTTTATATGCCCCAAATCACATCTGTTCCTTCCAGTGATGGTTGCTGATCCAATAAAATGTTTTGCTTCTCCCTATAAACCCTGTCATGTTTGCAACTGTAAAATGCATGTGATTACAGACATGTTTGCTTATCTCACTTCTTGAGTAATTTCCACAAAGCAGTGGAAAACCTGGGGTCTTTATGAAACCTTTGCAAGAGCCCCACGCACAGTTTGAACTGTTTTGGTTTTTAGCTGGCCTGAACTGCTGCAGGAGCAGGGACTTGTTAGAGAACAGAAGGGAAAAGACAGGCTGGTTTTATGCCAGAAACTGGAAAAAAAACCCAATTCATCTCCCCTGTGTAAGAGCAGCAATACAATTTACCAGCTCAGCCTGCAAATAGATGGCAAATCTTTGACATCATCAAGAGGAGAACTCGATCTCTGGTGAGTGCTGCTGCAGATAGGAAGAGCCCCCCTTGGCAGGTGAAATTCAGCTCCACGATCATCTCCTGACTGGTGCAGGGAACGTGGTGCCTGAGCCAGCACGGGCTGCACAAACCCACAGCCTCAGCAAACAGTAGGTGTATATTTAAATTAAAGTCAAATATTAGAGTGTAGAAGAGGTCCAGGCAGACTCTGCTAGTCTAACAAGAACATTTATTTCTATTCCTCGTGCATCTGCAAAATAATTACCTTCTTCTTGAGGTTCCTGCACTAGCTCTGTGCACACATATTTACATGGGATGAGTGGCTCCAGCTTGCATTAATAGGAATTGCATGGCCAAAGTCTCACAGAACAAGCTGGAAATTTAATTTCAGTAAATATTTGCAGCTGGGATAGGACATTGTTTTCAGGAGGCTCCCAACACCACCAGCACGGGCTTCACTTGAGGCACAGAGCTTTGACGAGCTCTGCTTTGGTCCTGTCCAATTCTGGAGACAAAAGCTGGAAAGTTGGCCTGAGTTAAAAGCAGGACAAAATAAACTGCTTCAGTTAAACCCTGGGTGAGCACTGCCCCTCAGAAGTAAAGCTGCACTTTAGGGCAAATTAAGTGGCACTGGATTCAAACCATTCCATTTGTGGGTGACAGCATCTGCACAAAGCCTGAACACGCTGTAAATTTGCTCCTTTGTTAATTGGCTTTAATGTCCTATGGAGATAAGGCCTCGGAGATTTTTGTTAATAGGTAGGCTGTATTTTCAAGATCTGTAAAAGTACCAAATTACATTTCTTCTTGAACTGTGAGTGGAGTTATGTGCAGCTTATTTCTGTAGCTTCCACTAAATCAACTTCTAGTGGTTTGCAATTTGTGTCTGTAAGAGATTTTTTTTTTCAATTTGAGGTGTTGCAAATGATTTTTAAACATACGACTCTTTGTAATGAGTATTTCAAATTCAAACCCAGCAAAACTGATTTCTTTAGGGTGGTTTTTTTAACAGAGAATTAGCATCTGGCCCAAGAACTGATGCCTGGTTTGAGAGGGGTGCAAATTAAAAGAGACACACTTCAACTGCTCAGAGACAATGTCTGTAATGTGGAGCTGACAGATCACTGATTAGATCAGTGCTCGCAGGCACCCTTGGAACACGGCTGCTGGTTTGACTCAGCTCTCTGGCAAAGCCTTTCTCTCTGTGAAATATAAATGAAATGTAATTCTGGCAACCTTGGCTCGCTCCAGAAAAGCAAAAAACCTTCCAAGCAAGTTTGCCAAGCAGCAAGAAATAGGGTAAGAAGGATTCTGAGGGATTTTCAGAGATGACCAAGGGCAAAAAAGCACAATATGCAGCAATAGCTTATATTCACCAGGACTTGTCTTAAGCAGAAAATGAGCTCCCTGCTTAATGAAGGACTTTAAGCTAACTAAAAACACTGTAATGAGGAGTTTAAAGGGAACTGTGCAGTTCATCAGATCTCAAACATTTTGTTGCATGCGTGGAGACAAAACACTGACTTACTGCCTAAATCTTGATTTTGTGGCTTTAGAGTGGAAAATTATATTCTTTGTTCAAAAACAAAGAAGGAACTTGAGTTGGTACCTGGTAAAGCAGACTTGCCAAGCTTGTGCTGGAAATCCAGACACCTCCCTCTCCTCTGCACTGACATAAGAAACGTGCCTTGCTCATTCTGTGGTCTGGAGATGCTTTTCTGATGCTCCACATTTGTTTGCCATAGAAAACATTTTCTGAGAAGAAGTATATAAACGTCTCTAAATGTTTTTGTCCTGGTATTGAGCCTTTGCATTTGTTTGTTAAAGATACCCCAAGGAAAGGGCTGGACTGGAATCATCTTTTTGTTGTGGTAAATGCTGGCTGCCTGCGCAGTCTCAGCCCTGGAGATGAGGGCAGGAGTGCTCCCTCTGTTCCCCTGTGCAACAATCTTTCCCTCTGGTCATTCTTCCCACAGCTCATATTCATGAGCTGGGGCTGAAAAATAATTCCCTCCAGTTGTTTTGAACAGATTTGCTCTTGGACAATCCAGTGGTGTCAAGTTTTAAACAGCGAAAGTAGAAATAAACAAGCACATAAATAAATATAACAGCAAGCCACTGGATCTGAATAAAACATCGAATCACAGAGTGAGTTTGAAAGGATGGGTTGAAAGAGACCTTAAAGATCATCTTGTTCCAACCCCTGCCCTGGGCAGGGACAAACAGCAGGCTGTGTGACAGGAACGGAAAGGGAGGTGTGCCGAGTGATGCTGGTGTGAATGCTGAATAAGGGAACATTTCCTGCCAGCCACAGAACAGCGCTTCTGGGTCTCCTTCCCACGGCAGGACCCGTTCCCATCAGTCCTGTGCTCCTTTGCCCCAAATCCCATAAGTGCTCCTTACCTGAACAACGTTTGCACATTTTTCTCCAGTTCTGCACGGGCACTAATGTTACTGTCTGTATTATTAAGAGAGGGTCAAATCCCAAAATCTCAGCTCTGAACTTGGTTTTCCCAAGGTCTGAGCTCGTTCAGAGCTGGGTTATGGCTTAGCTGAGTTGAAGAGGGTCAGAATGCAGGACTAAATTGAAAGTGGGAACATTGAGGAGCTCATGGATCCTTTTACAGCATAGATGGATATGGGCCACAAAAGCTCTGTGAATATTCCCCCTTCTAGAACTTTCCTTGGGGCTGTTTTGCCAACTGTGAGCCGACTTCAGACTGACACCAGTGTTGGGAAGGAGAGAACGACTGAAAGTTTCCCTGAAATATGCAGCTAATCAAACTCTGAAAGACTAATTTCTCTGGGAAGTCTAAATCCTGTTTTAGTAGCCTTGTATTTTTCCCTAACAATTCCATTGTAATTCAATGATGTTTCATTCAGCAAGTCATGATGGACACTTGTTTTACACACACAAAACCAAAAGGTACCAAAGACCATTTACTTGAGGCTGAATATAAATATTCAGCTACCAAGTGATGCATTGAAAATGTATTTCCAGTGGATTAGGTTCTGTAACACCGGGGCTTTCAGTCATTTTGAAGAGCACAAGGGTTTTTCTTAGATATGTTTTCAGCTTACTGGCTGCCAACTTTGTCATAAAACAATTTATAACAGAAGCAATTCTGTTTTATAATAGTTTTTCATAGCTGCTATTTCAAAGGAGAAGATAAAGGAACACAGTAACCACAAAAATACCTCCCACAATACCTTGAAAAATAAGAGACTTACCCTGTATTTCCCACCCTTGATATAGAGGTGGCTTCAGGCTCAATAAATACAAGAGGGAGGCAAATTATTTCTGAGCAATGAATCCACAGCATGGGGGCATAATGAGGAAAAGTGTGACCACCTACTGCTTAATACCTGACTTGGAAGAGATAACAGGATCCATGTGCTTGTCCCAGGCAATGAACAAGAGCAAAAAAAAAATATATATTAATATTGGTGGTAAACTGGGTCTTTAAGCAGACAAAACTCTGTGAGGTGTGACAGCACTGCCATCATACACAAATCACTGTGATGCCTTCTCTGAGCTTTAGGGAAAGCTGCTTTATTTCACAGGTTCTATTTTGAAAGGGGGACAGATAGAAAATGTTGAAGGAAGTGTGTGTAATGCTGCAGGTGTTTCTGCACGGTGTAATCTGAGTAACCCATGCCCTGAGTGGGAGCCTAAGTGCCTGATTTGGTTTTGGGGAAGCCACCTGAGGTCACTGCATGACTGAACACACCAGACATTGCATGAACTAGGTGATATTTAAGGTAAAATCAAGGTGTGTTTCTCAGAAGCAGAGGCAATCGATGAGGCACGGCAGGGACGGGGTGGGGTGGCTCAGCCTCAGCAGGGAATGCCAGAGGTGTTGGAGGAGATTGGAAGGGATGAGCACAGCGATACAAATGTAATGGGCAAAGGTGGAGGAAAGGATGTAAAACACCTTCTCCCACCCCTGACGAGCTGCTACAGGGCTTTGTTCCACAGCTGCCCCCTCATAAGCATTTCACTGCGTTCCTGAGCCCTCTGCACGATTTCACTGCTGCCTGCAGCACAGCCAGTGGCTCCACTGGGATCCCAGCAATGACAGACAGATTTTCAAGTTGCTGGGAGGTCCCACACAAACAAAGGATTTACTGGAAGAAGCGACAGTAGCTTTTAAATTGTCCAGCACCAGAAAGCTGCACAAGCGCCTCCCCAAGATTTAGTACCCTGCCCATCCAAACCCAGCAGGTGGTAACATCTATCTCCTTGAAAAGGTGGTGCAGCTGGAGCCCTCAGGGCTGTGGGGATCAGGGTGATGCCTTTTCCTGGTCTTAAAATCAAGAGGCGAGCACAGTTAGAAGGGGAAAAGGGCATTACCTTGGTATTTATTGTAAGGATCCTTAGGTGCACCACGACCAGGTCGAATACACCTCCATGCACCCCCGCAATGGCCACCCCAATCCCCCTCCTCTATATCTGGTCTTACATTCTAGGTCTTACTAATTAGCATATCTATCAAAAATTCCCCAATGAGAGGCTCAAATGAGCCCCCCTCCCCAAGGAACCTTCCCCTGGATGGTTCTATCTTAGTTTACAAAATGTGTTCTGGAGAGGACCTTGGGGTCTGGGCACACTGGCACCCTAACTACAAAGCCTCTAAAATGTTTCGTCTCTCAGCTTAACAAACAAGTCCAAGAATGTAGGCAAAAAGCACCAAGAATACAGAAGTTGCAAAAAGGTATAACAGGGGTATAAAAGAAAAGACAAAAATCATCATGGCATCAGGGCAGTGCAGGTAACACAGCTGGATGTGTTCACAGGCCCACCCGTGACAGCGAGGATGAAGAAGACGACGAGAAGAAGGGCAAAGGCTGCACCCTGCAGTACCAGCACGCCATGGTGAGAGTCCTCACGCAGTTTGTGGCCGAATCCTCGGAGTTTGGGGGCCAGCTGACCTACCTGCTGGGCTCGGAGTGGCAGTTCGACATCACCGACCTCGTGGCTGATTTCATGAAGGTGGAAGAACCCAAGATTGCCAAGCTGCAAGAGGGCCGAGTCCTGGCTGGTCGTGAGCAAGGCATCACCACGGTGCAGGTACAGCCCAGGGGCCTCTGCAGCCCCCAGGGAGAGCTCAGGCTCACAGGCAGGGGCTGATCATGGGCTTGTGGCTGGCTTAGAAAATTCACTGAGCTCAGGAAAAAAAAATGGGCATGCTAAACATAAAAGGAAGTTTGAATGGGTTTTCATTGTGGTTATTTGTCACTTCCATAGAATACCCTTAGGTGAAGCTTTTGAAGGGATTTATCCATCTTAGTGTGGTTGGAACACAGTGAGATTTTCCTGGCTGATGAAAGAGGTGACGTGAGGCACACAGCCAGCTCCTTTTAACTTCAGTGGGACCATAAGAGCATAAATGCTGGGAAATTGTACCAAATATCTCCGTGCATCTTTATATGCTTAAAACATCTTTGAAAAATTAGTTCCTTTATATTCCCAAAATTGATCACAAACCATGGACACAAAAATAACCTTCAGACACTTTTCAGAGTGTTCATGTTCCCCACCTAACTCTGTCCAACTTCTTGCATCTTCCTTAATCAAAATAAAGGAATGCAAGCACTGGGGCTCTTCTCAGGGGCTGAAAACACCTGTAATGTTCTGGTCACACTCTGGAGTCAACCCAGGCACTTTGGGGCTCTGCTCGCTTCAACCTGAAATAAATGGGATCGAGAGGTCAATGGATTTCTGCCCTTCAAATGCCTCTTTCTCTCCAGAGACTCCAAACGAGCAGGAAGCTCCAGTGCAGGGAACTGTGCTGCAGGTTTCTCATGTTGGTTTAGACAAATCACACCTCAAGTATTTTGGGCTCAAACCAGCTGTTTCTGTCACCAGTATAAAGATGACTCTCTCCTTCTGAGCATGCTGGAAACAAGGTCTTAGAGCAACTGGCAGGAGTGTTTTGGCATTGAAAAATGCAGGCAGGCACCCAGTGGGATTTTCAAAGTTCTTTTGCAAGTCTCACTTTCATTTCATTCAGGTCTCTGTCCCCAGGAAGGCAGCAGGCCAAGTTCCTATCAGCCAGGCTTTGTACACTTTTTTATCCCCTCAATTGAGTTCCAGTGTTAATCAGTGTCTTACACTCTGTCCTGTGCTGCACTGCATTCACAGGGAGTTTTATAGACCCCACAAAAAGGACTCCTTTTTAAAAAAAAGAAATCCATTTAATTTATTCTATATTTTATATATATTTTTTCGAGATGAAGCTGCAATTTCGAAGTGATTTGTTGTTGTGTTAAATTATTTTTTAGATAAAGTAATTCAGCAGCAACTGAGTGTAATGTCTTGGGGGAAGCATCAGTTCTGCCTTAGCCGTGGACGTGACAAACCCAGGATGAATGTGGCGTGCTGGTTAGAAGCTAACCCTGCTTTACAGCAGGTCCTTGCTGTTTCATGCGAGGTGCTTCCATTCTCTTCCCAGGTTCTGTCCCCTCTCTCGGACTCCATCCTGGCAGAGAAGACAGTGATAGTTCTGGATGACCGGGTGACCATTACAGACCTGGGAGTGCAGCTGGTGTCAGGCTTGTCTGTGTCCCTACAAACCAGCAAAGGAAATAAGAGAGCCATCGTTTCCACCACCTCTGCCTACGACATCCTGCATGCTCCCAAACAGGTATGCTCCGAAATAACAGATCAAATTAACTGATGTGTTCACTCTGCTTTGTCAGAGGGATTTGCTGTAAATTTTAGGCAGCAGATATAATGAATTTATGGCTGTGAAAAGCAGTCACTTCCCGTAGTAAAGGCTGTTCATCTTCCTCACCAACTCCACGGTGCCAACACCCCTTCAGAATGACCATGAAACTCCCCAGAGCTGCTTTGGAGACCTGCAGAGCACAGGGAAAGGGATGGACATGTCTGGGAATGCACAGTGCCAAGGAAAGCACGGATGTGCCACAAAAGACACTTTTTCTGTGGGAAAACCCAGCCTGGCTGTGCAAGCAGAGCTGGGAATCCCATGCCTTAACTGTCTCACAAAGTCAGCTCAGCCAAAACAACCTCTGGCTGCAGGTACAGAAATTTTCATGACCTGCATTGCTGAAATCTGATCAGTGTGTGCTTACTTTGAACCATATAATCCGAGGAACTAAATAGCTTTTAATGAGACCCCAGAGAAATTCCGTATGTCCTTTTTTAATAGATTTTATAGAATTGAGGTTCCTCATCCGTGCAGGAAGTGTAACTGTATTTTTTGCAGTAGCAGTTCACAGAAAGAAGACAAATTGGTTTGGTCAAAACATCCTTAAAAATGGTGGTTTTTATGAGTGTTTCTGTAGTTCCCAGGAAAGACCACAAACACTTCTGCCTATTTCAAGTCCTGCACATTTGGAAGTGTGACAGAAAACATAAAGTATTGCATTGAGGTGTGTTCTTGTCCCAGTTTGTTCCATGGGCTGGATGGGCTCACTGGCCCAACACATTCCAGCTCTGCTCATTGTATTACATAAGGCACTGGAACTGCAGCATTAGAGAAATTCCCCATTATAGGTCCTTTAGAAACCTAATTGACCATGATGTTGGAAATATGATTATTTTCATCACAAGGCTCTGGCATTCAGAAGAGGCTTCTCACTTCAGACTGAGAAAAAAGAATTGTCACTTGTTTTTTCCTTTTATTAAATTTATATGAGTGTTTCTTTGATAGTTCCTGAAGATGAGGTAAATGCCTCAGTGGTCTAGAGAACACAGGCCTGCAAGAAAATGAGAGGCAGAGTAGACATTTACATTTTCTCTAAAAAAACAAACCAAAAAGAAACCCCAAACTTAAACTCTCTATTTCTTCTCAGGCTTTAACAACAGAGTGTCTGATCTGTGCTCTCTCTCTCTCACACATTTTTTTCCCCTCATCCTCTCCCCACCAGGAAGCCGTGGTGAGTGCTTGGATTTTGTTCAGCGACGGGTCGGTGACGCCGTTGGACATCTACGACTCCAAGGACTTCTCCGTGTCCATCACTTCCCTGGATGAGATGGTGGTGTCGTCACACCAGAACCCTCCGTCCCTCTGGCCTGTCGTGGTGGCAGAAGGGGACGGGCAGGGGCCTCTGATTAAAATTGAGATGGTCATCAGTGAGCCCTGCCAGAAGACCAAGCGGAAGAGCGTCCTGGCTGTCGGGAAAGGAAACGTCAAAGTGAAGTTTGGTCAAAAAGATTCGGACCAAAAAGGGAGCACCAACGACATCGATGACATGGAGAAAGATTTTAAAAGCCATGCAAGCAATGCTATAGAGAAAGCTGCAGAACAAGAGAGGACAGCACAAGACTGGTCCAAAAACCACGAGGACATGTCCGGTCCTGAGGACAATGCAAACAAAAGCACAACTTTCACATCTCCCATTGATCAGGAGTCCCTGGAGGATGGCCAGCTCCAAAATAACCCAACTGCCTTCACAGGTTTCCCCACACAAGTAGAAATACCAGGAGAAAACAATCCCAGTGATCTCTCATTGACTTCCAGAGGATTGACAGACCTGGAGATTGGCATGTACGCGCTGCTCTGCGTTTTCTGCTTGGCAATCTTGGTCTTTTTGATTAACTGTGTGGCATTTGCTTGGAAGTACAGGCACAAAAGGTTTGCTGTGAGTGAGCAAGGCAACATCCCCCATTCCCATGACTGGGTCTGGCTTGGAAATGAGGTGGAGCTGCTGGAAAACCCAGTGGACATTTCGCTCCCGTCAGAGGAGTGCACCACCATGATTGACAGAGGGATGCAGTTTGAAGAAAGCAACTTTCTCCTTAATGGGAGCTCTCAGAAGACTCTTCATAATCATATCCTCAGATCTTCTGAGTACCTTTGTGAAAAAGAAGTTAAAAGTGAACCTCTAAATCCCTCTGGGCCAAAGCAGAAGCGAGTAAAGTTCACTTCATACACAACAATACTGCCGGAGGATGGAGGCCCCTACACCAACTCAATTCTATTTGACAGTGATGATAATATTAAATGGGTATGCCAAGATATGAATCTTGGCGATTCCAAGGAACTTAGGGACTATATGGAAAGACTGCAAGACAATATGTAAAACTACTTTCTTATGTTTGTAATCACCTTTATGCCTTCTGTTTATGGATGGTGGAGCAGTCAGTCCAGTCAGCAATAGCACCAAGACAGCCCAACCCTGGAGGTACTGAGATGATAACCTGATATCAGAGAGCAGGTCCAAGAGGCTGGCTGAGTTAATCCTGTTTCACCACAAACCAGGATGTGCCCCTAAAACAGCTCCCTGTAGGTGTCGGAGGTGTCACACACGATGGCTGTTTTTGTATGCTGCCTGGTACTAGCGAAATGCTAATCCAACTGCGCTCAGACTCAGAGGAGACTTCGTTTGTTTGTCATCTCTCATGGTAAATGGTAAATCAGAAAAGAAAGGGATGTTTGTTTGCGTTGATTTTTTCTAGTCGTCGTCCTTTGTAAAGCACAGTGGACATTTCTTGCTTACAGCCTGCAAGGAGGCTCCTGGAAAAAGGGATCGGAATGAATCTCATTTTATTGCCTATGTGCAATGCAGCCAAGTAGTCTTATTATTTTTTACAGCTATAAAAAACCCCATGTGGTTAATTTCCTCTTATATGTTTTGTGAATTTTATTTGACTTAGGGAACATTAAATATTTTCTTTGAAGGGTTTTTTTTTTGTTCCTTTTTTTTTCTTTTTTTGGTTGTACCAAAGTGTTTTACAGTAATATTTATAATGATCTGCGTTTTCTACTCATCTGCTTCAGCCCCCAGAGATACCTCCTTCATCACTGATTATCTTCCTCCTTTCCATATGGGTGTATGGGTCGTTAGTATTTGAAACATAGAAAGGAATTAGAACTCTTACTGGGAAAGGGTTGTGTCTTCTTACAGGGAACTGTAAATATAATAATAAACCCTGGAAAATAAAAATCAAGGAGTAGCCCTGGGTTCACTTTTGTCATTGCAAATACGAAAAAACAACCTGTAAAAAAACCAGCACATGCTTCAAAGGGAAATGCTTTGCTGAAACAGCAGCTTGGTTGACAATACATGTTATTATCTGAGTGAGAAAGTCAGATGTGGTATTGAAATGCATGGGACAGGAGGGAAATTTCCTAGGAAATGAGCAAAGCTTGGAGTCTCTGTTACTCTGTACTAATTCATCCATTGGTGGTAGAGTTCAGCAGGCCAGAACGTTCATGCTCAACAACCCCAGACCTCGCCTAAAACATCCCTGGCCATGAAGCCATTGAAGAGAAAAACTTTCCACCGTGTTTCATTACAAAGGAAAGAAAAGACACGTTGGGGCTGCAGTCACACCAGTGACTTCCCAGTGTTAGCAAGGAGAACATGCTGAAAGTTCAAAGCTGCCATTTCATATGCATTACATGTATTTTTTTACTGAAGGATGACTGAGATAAGTTGAAAATTACAGTTAGGAAAAACCTGAATCTACAGAATACTTAAAACCCCCAACAAAGCACAGGTTCCTGTGATGGATCCTGTGCAATAACTACAAGAGCCAAACTGCAACTGCCTTACAGACTGGAGTTCCCACCTTTTAGGTAGGTCAAAGCTGGATTTGAATTTGTAGTTCAGTGGTGATATTAGAACAAACCAGAAAACTGTGGGAAATTCTGCATTTGGGTCCTAATCCACAACTGGGAACATGTTTCATGTAACTGCTGCAAAATACACGAATTTTATCATTGAGACTAGAAGTGAGGACACCAGGCTTATATAAGTGATTAGAGACTTACTTTTGCTGGCACTGAACTGCATGGGGAGGGGATGGCATCTGTTATAATCTAATTTTAAGGAGAGAAAATAATAGAGCACAGATTTGTTTCTGTTTCATAAGGGATGCAGCACTTGTGTGTCAAATGAAGTCTTAGGTTGTTTAACAAATGTTCTCTCCCCTTTGAATGATCCAGGAAAAAAGGAAAGATGAATTCCTACAATGATCCTTATCAAGAACAGCATAAAAACCCCTTTTTGGAATTTAACTTCCCAATGTGTTATTTTGGTTTTGGCCCATCCGTAGAGCAAAACCAAAAACCCCTATTTACTATTATTTGCACAATTAGTACAAACTGACCACAAATAGGTTTAGTCTTGAAATCAGAGGAACCAAGGTGCTGCTGGCAGCTGCAGAGGGCAAAGAGCCCAACTCAGTGTGCAAACCCCCCAGGGTGCCAGGGAAGCCGTGGCCTCACAGCGGAGCACGGCGCTGCTGGAGCCGGTTCCTCATGGAAACCTTTCCTTCTGCTCCAGGCTCCCTTTCCTCATGGAAACCTTTCCTTCTGCTGAGGGCTCCATTTCCTCATGGAAACCTTTCCTTCTGCTGAGGCTCCATTTCCTCATGGAAACCTTTCCTTCTGCTGAGGGCTCCATTTCCTCATGGAAACCTTTCCTTCTGCTCCAGGCTCCCTTTCCTCCTGGAAACCTTTCCTTCTGCTCCAGGCTCCATTTCCTCATGGAAACCTTTCCTTCTGCTGAGGCTCCATTTCCTCATGGAAACCTTTCCTTCTGCTCCTGCTGAGGGCTCAGCAGCTGCTGCGGGGTCCCTGCTCGGTGCCACAGCAGCTCAGGGACAGCTCAGGGACTTCCAGGTGTCCTGGGCTCCTCTGCCTCACCCATGGTAACAGAAGTCAGCAACTTCACTCATCTGGAAAATTTCCCTTGGAGGGTTCCAAAGAGGAGGGTCCCAAAGTTCGGGGGCTCCCTGCTGTCACACTGGGGTGTCCCTGACCTTGTCCCTGAGGCCCGATCCCTGGCTGTCCATCGTGGCTGGGCACTCAGGGAGGGAGGCCAGAGCCACGGGCAGTCCGGGCACTGTGTGAGCCACCAGAAGACACCTCTGGCCTTTCCAGCACTTTCCTGGGTGCTCCCAGGGTCTGACTGATCCCAAATCCACTCTGGGGTGGAAGGTCACAGGTGCCTGGGGCTGTGTTCTGTTTCCCACCGAGGGGTGAAGTCCCAGCTGGGGACGCTCAGTGTGGCCCTGAAGGTCCCCAGGGAAGTTTTTGGTGGCTCAGTGGCTGAATTTGGGATGGTTTTAGAGCCACGACCTCTGCAGACAGAGGTGACATCCTCTGCCCAAGTTAAATGACAATTACAGCCCATCAGGCAGGAGCACAGCTGCTACTGGGAACCAGTTAAACAACTGAACTGGGGACAGCTGTCCACAAAAAGACCCAGTCCCCAGTGGGGGAAAAAAATCTGCAGGTTCATAAACTTTTCTTTTTCTTTTCCATCATACGTCATTACACGAAAGCTCTTACATGGAAAATGGCAATACAACCATGGGAAAAAAGCAATACAAAAAAAGAGAAAAGAAGTGGGAAGAGAGAACTCTCTGTTTTCAGTAAAACCGGGATAACACCAACAAAGTGGAGTTATTCTGGATTTATCCTGGTTTGAGCATTTATGCTACTTCTCATAAGATGAAAGGAAAGTATATTCAACATGAATATATTTGATGCAAAATAGTTCTGAGTTGATCAGTTCCTTTTCAATTAAATATCTCAAACTTTAATTTCAAAATTAAATACTTTAAATTTAAGCAAATATAATTTAAAATTATTTTAAACACCCCCCTGACCCCCTATTCTCCCATTCACCTAAATATTTTTCAGTGATGCTGTTAAATAAAATATTTTATTCATGGAATAGCTAATATTCCACTTTGCTGTTAACTGAACAGCATTTACACATGGATAAAAGAGTCTCTGCTTTTGAGAGAACAAAGCAATGGTAGCCAAGTGATCAAAAGGCACAAAATGTATGTATGTAAGTATGTATGCAGGAAAGTAGACTTGTCTGAATAATAGGAACTGTACTGTCAGGTTAATTAGAATTATGCTTCAGTAGGTGCCTAGGGAAGCAATACCTGTAATTTAATACCAAACAAACATCATCTCTTACTGTTGGCCTGGGTAGAGAGGACTTGGGAGCTTTGCTGCTCCCAAGGAAAGGCAGTGTGAGGTGTGAACCCATCCCACAGGGGGAAACCCAGGCCAGCCCTGGGAGCAAAGGGTGGATTAATGGGACAGGGGGAGCTGCAGACTTTAAAAACAAAGCTGATGCCGGCCCCCAGCTCTGGCCATGGCAGCTGAGGGACGAGTGGCAGCCGAGCCCTGGCGTGCAGAGGGCAGGGAAGCAAGAGCTGCGAGTTCTCGTGTGTGCAGAACCTTGTTTCATTCATCCCCCAGTGCCCCTCTCTTGGGGCCTGGCTGTGCCCCTTCCCTTCCCCACCCTGGCAGAGCTGAGGGACCCTGCCCCGCTCTCAGGGCCTGGCTGTGCCCCTTCCCTTCCCCACCCAGGCAGAGCTGAGGGACCCTGCCCCGCTCTCGGGGCCTGGCTGTGCCCCTTCCCCACCCAGGCAGAGCTGAGGGACCCTGCCCCGCTCTCGGGGCCTGGCTGTGCCCCTTCCCTTCCCCAGCTGGGCAGAGCTGAGGGACCCTGCCCTGCTCTCCTCCTGCTGTACAACACTCACACGTTCGTGTTTGGAGCTGCTGGTTCTTCACTCATCTTGGGGAATGTACAAGAAGATCTTACAGCCATACACAGTACAAAGAGTCCATGATACGATGGAGAGAACCCTTGTATTGCAAGGTGGAATAAACACCCTATGAATGAAATGCTGATTTTTCATAGCGGATGTGCTCTTTTATGGAATATAAATCATGTGCACTACATTGAAATACACGATAGTGTATTGTGAAATGCATACATTAATTGCTGAATTATAACACTGGATATGTATATACATCACACCCGAGATATTTATACAATATAATAAGTCTTAGATGTATAACATAATGAATTCTGTACAAAATAAACTGTAAGTTAAGACAATGAAACAGAACTTTTATATCTGTGTAATTTGTATGCTGATTAAGTTATTCAAGCTTCCGTTTTCATCTTTTAATGTGCCCTTTAAAAAATACTTATTTTCTATAGGCAGATGTCTGAAATAAAGACTTGAGTCTTCAGCAGAGAAGCAAATGAAAGACTGAAAGAAACAGATTTTGCTGGAGAAATAAACAGAATGTTCATGTGGTTGGTTTTTTTTTTAAACCTGACTAAACCATTTTGTGTTCCTGCTGGTCAGGGTGAGCTGCTGGCTGGGTTGAGGGTGATGTGCCCCTGGCAGGTGAGCAGGAATCAGCAGAGTCACCAGTGCATGGACTGCTCATGTGTCTCCTTCCTCAAAGCAACACAAATCCCTGGATTACACAGCCCAAGGGTTCGACCCAGCGTTCCCTACAAAGGCTGCTGCAGCTCTCTCATCCCTTCCCTGCACCACAAGTGAAGAGCAGAACATCCCAAATGAGCAGTGCCTTGCAAAGAACGTGTTTAGATTTAAAGGAAAAGGTACCAAACCAAATCTGCCCCTTGAGCTCTCCAGTGGGAATCACCACAGGTCAGACATTGGATTCAGCCTTCGGAATTCTCTGGTTCCCATTAGACTCCAAGAGCCTCAAAATTCTTAAGTGACCACCGAGCTCATCATAAGAGCTGCAGGAAAGTACCTTGCTAATGCTGAAAAAGGAAATTTGAGCCTCAGTTTTTTTGCTCAAGGTGTTGGAAGTTGTGGCAGAGCCAGAAACCCAGAGCCCCCTGATAGCTGGGCCTCCTCCAGGCACTGGGAATCAGCCTCAGCAGGTACCTCCTTCATCCCTGTGCTGGTTTCAGCTGGCCCACACCCGAGATCTGGCTGTCCAAACTCACTGCAAAGCCAAGGGCTGCCTTGGTACTAACGGGAGCAATTTAACATCACCTGAATGATTTAATGAGCACTACTGTAATTTCTAATGCATTGAAATGTGTTTTTATATAGAGTCAGTTGGACAAATGGATTGAAAAATGTGATTTAGGAAGTGCCTCAGAGAACCAACTCTTTGGCATGCTTCAGGCAGAGATTCCAGCTGGTGCACACTTGGTGTTTTCTAAACACTGAAATAAGAAATGTTTCTCAGAAATGACACTTTTTGTGTCCTGGCAGTTCTGGTTGGTCCTTGTTTGACCATTACTGGGACATCCATCCCCTCAGCAGCACCCTACTAAAGAGCAGCCAGTGGCTCCACTCACACCCACTGCTCTACTCAGGATAGCTGAAAGTATCAGAGATCTTTTACAGAAAAACTGCCTTTAGTTATATTTAATACACACACAAACTGAACTGCCCAAAACACCTGACAAGGGGTACCTTTTAATCACCAGCGTGTGTGCACTGTGTGACTCAAAATAATTACCTGCATTCATCTGGGAAAGGAACAGCCCAGCAAATACAACTGGGTTTTTTCTTCCAAAAAAGGAGCCCTCAGGATTTGGCAGGCAGGAGACCTGCAGAGTGGTATTTGTCACAAATTAAATAGGCCAAATCCTGAAGGCTGTCTCAGCTGAAACTCCCACTGGTCTTGTTAGGAACTGGACTGAGACAGGACCAGAGACAGACAATTGCAGCCGGGTCTGGCGCCTGGGAGCTTGGAGAAGTCCTCGTGTTACAGAAGCCCAGCCCCTGCTGCTTCCCAGCAGCAGCACCTCCAGCTGCACCTGAGAGCCAGGGGTGCTGCTCAGAGCCTGTGAGACTGGGGACACGCTGCACCCTGCAGGACTGGTGAGGCTGAGGAGATGCCGGGCAGTGAGGATGGAGCCAGCGTGCAACATCAGCCATTCCGTGCCCTCTCCTCATGGCAGAACTTTGTATTCCTTTCCCTTTCTGTTCCACTGGTCCATTTGGCCAATTTCTGCAAAAGTTTGGTTACTGAGGGAATAAAATTGAGCTGTTTTATTGAGAGAGGCAGCTGGCTTAAGAAATTAAAGCAGAGTGGATGATGCTTTGAGACCTGTTCTGAAACTCTCAGAGGGTATCATAGTGTTCCTTGCTTCCAAAAACATATGTTACACCAAAATCAGCATCAGGATTTCTAAACCAATGCAGATGAAGGCCTGTATCGTTCCTTCTGATAATCTTGGGTTAGTCTATTTAAAAAACAATGGGATCTGATGACACAAAAACCAAATAAGGAGCTTAGGATTTAGTGGAAATGAAGAATGGATATTTTTAATCCTCCAGTTTAAACCTGTGGTAGGCAGAGCAGAATTCACTCTTTATACCATGGAATTATCTGTAGGAATTTTTTTTTAATCAGTGGGATTTTACAACAAAAAATCCTCGGCCATTTCAACAAAGGCTGATGCCACTGAGTGCCCCATGTGATGGTGCCACAGAAAACAAAACACAGGGCACACACACACACCCATGGTGTGGCTCCTTGTTTCTTGGTCTCTGCCTAAACTGATGTTATTTCAGTGTCCTGAAGGTCCCAGTGTGTGACACAAAAATGGCAGAAAAGTCAGGCTTCAGAGGAAAAAACCTAACCTGAGAATGTCTCTGCTGGCTCGTGGCAGTGGCCACCAAGCACTGACACCCTGCTGGAGCCCAAACCACGGTGAGATCAGTCAGCAAATGTCACCAAAAGCTGCAGCAGGGTGTGTGCAGTGACATCTGTGTGCAGATGTGTCTGCAGCCAGTGCTGGATGGACACAGGCTGTGGCTGACCCCAGCCAATGCAGGGACTGCTCAGTTCATGATGTGCAGCTGGGAGGGGGAGACACTTGTCCAGGTACGGGATTACTGGAAATAAATGCCTCAAACGAGCTCCTTGGTCTGGCATATCTGTAAATACGGTGCCAGTACTCCTGTCAGACCTGGCCTGTGCAGGACAGGGTTGGCCAAGCCCTTTTCTGGCTCTGAGCCATCTCTAATGCATCGCTGAAAGTTACAAATTGCTTAAAAGCACCACCACACACATCACATCACCAAGATGTAGGCCAGTGAAAGATCTCAGGCTTTCAGGGCTTGTGCCAGAAGAACCTGAGCACACAGCTAAAGCCATTTCATTTGCTGCCCCACAGAAGCTGCTTTCCTCTAGATATGGCTTCTAAAAGCCAACGTTTCTCAGGGCATTCCCTAAAATTTGAAAAGAGTTCACCCTATCTGGCTGCATTTCCTTCCCCTGACACCCCCAGCAGAAAGTGCAGCAGAAATGGGAAGCTGGCAGGGCCCATGCCAGCTGAAGTGATTCCTGATTACTTCTCCAGCAGGCAGATGCTGATGCCAACCTCCTGGACAGATCTGGGCAGCCTCAGGGGCACTCCCCTGCCCACAGGTGTGGCTGTGAGGGGCAGCAGGAACCGGGCAGGGGCAGCACAGGGGGGGAGAACAGAACCTGAGCAGAAGCACAGCAGCCTCCTGTGCTGGTGAGGCACAGCAGGAACGACCCACAAACCAGGCAGGCCCTGCCTTTCCGAGTTTGCCACCCACCCAGGAGCCAGCCAGGCATTCCTGAAGCACTGCTGCCACTTGAAACTAAGCTTCATTTCAATAAGGACACTTGACTCCGTATTTCTGAAGGCAAACAAGGATCACAGCCAGGATTTCGCTGGATGTTCAGCTGTCATTTCACTGTGCTGCTGTTTTTTCAGTGTCTTACCTTGTCATGCTCTTGGTCACTGAACTCAGGAGGATGTAGAGTATTTTAAATGGAAATGTGAGTGATCTGAGGCAGCTCTGTGCATGCCAGCAGCCCAAAAATGGGAGTCTGCTGTTGTAAATGTAACCTGCTTTGGAAGGGAGCTGCTTCCCTTTACCTGCCAGGAGCTGACAGTGTCCCCACCTGGAGACACCCCAGCCCTTGGGCTGCCTTCTGCCTCCCCTTTCTAAAGATGAAAATTTTGAAGTGACTTCATACAAGCCCTTGGAACCATCCAAACTGACCCATTAATTTGGGTTCCTTCCCTACAATCAATCCCCTGCTGCTTACGTTCCCAGGCTGATGCTTTAGCAAGGATCCAGGACTCTGCCCTGAGAGAAATCCCCCTCTCCCAGGGCCTGGGTGAGCCTCTAGCAAACAACACCCCTCGTTTTCAAAAATTCAAGCCAGAGGATGGCTTGTGCTAGGAGGGCTGGTATGACTCACATTTAAATGCCTCGTTCTTGCAGGTCCTGTAGCTGTTAGGTGTTTCTGCAGTTAAAGGATTGGCAGTTTTAATGGATTAAAAAAAAAAAGAAAAGAATTCTGCCATCGTTTTTTGAAACTCTTTTTGTGAAAAGTAATAACAACGTAGCACTAGACAAGCAGGTTTTTTTCCTGCCAAGGAGGAGAACACTGAAGGAACAAGGAAACACTGAGGCAACATCAGCACAGGAGCTGGGAATGGTTGGCTTTTTCTGGAAAACAGCAGCACACCCTGTAAATGATGCACCATGCAATCGTCTGCACGGTGTAAAGAAGGAAAACAGAAGAGCAGATTCACTGTGTGGGGGTTTTTCAGGATGGGTGAAAGGTTTTAGAGGTGGGCCAGAGCCCCTCATTACTTAGAACTGTGTGCTTTTTACTGAGCCTATTTCTGCCTGGTTTAACACCTGGCTTGTCTTCGTGGTGAGGGTTTGAGTTTTGGCTTTGAAGGGAGGAGAAAAGTGAACTCCCAAACAAGAGCTGTGGCACTTCCTTCCCACACTCACTGCAGTGCCCCAGAGAAAGGTCAGTCGTGGCCCTGCTGCTGCTGGAGGGGAAGGGGAGCAGCCAGGAGGGGGAAATGAGGTGGGCACCCGAGCCTGGTGCCCCGAGCACAGACAGCAGCTGGCTCCAGCCCAGCTGAGAATGGGCACCAGCAAAAAGCTGCTCAGGTTGAGAGCAGTCTTTGGCATCTGCACACGCTGGGACATCTCCTACAGCACCCAAATCCCTTTAGCAGACCCTGCGAGGGGGGAGAAGGTTAAACCTTCCTGAGAGCCCACAGGGCCCACTGGGCACCGACCCCACAGCACCCCAAAGCCTGGTGGCCTTGTCCTGCCCTCAGGTGGGACTGGGTCACACTTGCAGGGTTTTGCTCAAGCAGCACAGCAAGAGAAGCTGCTCAGAGCACAGTGACAGACACCTGCCACACACTCTGCCACTGATCCTGAGCAGCACTCGGTTCCACGACTTTGCTGTTGAGCAACACGAGCTTTGTTCTCTTTCCAGCAAAAAAGGGCACTTGTCCATACACCTAAATTAGAAAACACATGCTCTGTCATTTCTATTGTAGGCATAACTTAGTGAGCCATTAAATATGAACCAGTTCACTGGCCAGAGAAACTGCAATGATAAACAAACTCCCATACTAGTAAAAAAAAAAAAAAAAAAAAGCTTTTGGCAGCAGCTTTTTAACACCCATCTCAATGAATGCATCCAATTAGTTTCAAAGCCATGCATCTGCTTCCTCCGCATTTTTTCTCTCTCTGTTGGAATGGAGACGTCTTTCTAAAGTCTGGAAAAGCTGCTGAGCACCAGGGAGACCACACCTGCAGAGCTGGTTCCAGTCCCGGATGCCCCGCTCGAAAACAAGGTCATCCAGGTCCAGGGAATGGCCACGGAGGTGACTGAGGGAGTGCAGCACCTGCCACGTGCTGAGAGCTGAGAGCTGCTCTGCTGAGCTCCAGCAGCCTCGGGCTCTCAGGAGAAACCCCGACAATGTTTGTGAGCCTTGCATGGGAAGGAGCAAAGGAACGGGAGCCAGGTTTTCCTCCGTGCCTGTCAGCAAAAGGACAAAAGGCAAAGGGCACTAATTGAAACTCCGAAAAAAATGAGGCAGTAAACACCTGACCCTTGGGGACACTGCAGACGAGGCAGAGCTGTGCTTTGTTGTGTCCCTAATGAACCAAACACTGCAGAGAGCAAAGAACTGGGAATGACCCGAGGTACAGAAGGGAAAACATCATTACCTGAGCCCTGGCCAGCACCAGCTGCCATCCATCGTGGTGCTGGGGATGTTAAACTGCAGCAAGTGCTGCTTACAGGGAGTGTTTGTGCCCTGCATTCCGGGCAGGGAGCAGAACGCAAGCACGGGTTGTTCCCTGAATCACCACCTCGTGGTCACAGGCAACGTAGAGGCAGGGATGGAGCCAGGAGAGCCCCTGGGAGCTGGGAATGCAGCACTGGGGCACGGCAGCACATCCCACACGGGCCAGGCTGGGCTGCGGGCACAGGGCATTTCTGGGCAGCTGCACAGTGATGCTGGCGAGGCCAAGGCCCGGTGACCGTGCAGGTGACAACCTGTGCACAGTGCTGCCAGCTGAGTCTAAATGCCTTTGAAAATGTGCACTGGAACAGTGCCTGGGTCGCAGGCAGTGCACCAGCAAAGAGTGGGACATTTTTAGTGACAGCTGTCACTCACTTTGCACATTTGTCTCCTGCAGATCCCACCCACATCTGGCCCTCCTTTGACCCTGAGAAGCCCCTTGGATGGCCCTCTCTCCCTTAGGTGTAATTTCGGGATAAATTAGAGGAGTTAGAGTGCACTGAGGTTTGTCAATCCTGCATTACCTGGGCCTGGAGCTGCCCTGTGCCACTGACTGAGCATCCCCTGGCTGGTTCCTGCTTTTCTGCACCTCATTCTGAGGTGTCACCGCGTCCCCTGCACTCTGCAAAAGCTCAGCTGCATTTTTAACCATCTTCTTTTTGCCCTTTTTTTGTTGAGCCAAACCCCCTCTCCCTTTTCTTCTTCAGTTACTGTAAAAGGCACTACAACTTTACTAATTTATGTGCAGAAACCATTGAAGATTCCATCTACTGTGATCAAATCCCCTTAAGTAAAATATAAACCGCTACTCCTCTGAATGTAAAGCCTAAATCAATAATGGACATGAAATCATCAAGTTTAATCTCAAACACAGTGAACCCAAGTAATCACTCTTCTTGATATAAAACTAATTCTGTTTGACAATAAAATACTACTGGTCTGTGCCATAAACCAATGGAACAAATAACTTTCTTAACCCTGGCAGCTGCTGTCCAAAATCATTACATCTCCTCCCCTCAGCAATCAAGCATGTCACTGTAGGACTGCTTCAGCTCAGTTTCTCTCCATAAACTGCTCATATGCACCAGAACTTTGAAAGAATTGCTCTTTAAGAGAAGTGTTGTGGTGTTTGCTCTTCTTCCAGTTGGCCAAAAATGCCCGGCTTGTACCAGGAACACACAAACACCACCTGGGATATTCCCTGGCACGTGACTGGGTTGTCCTTGGGGTTAAGTGTCAGCCAGGAAGGAACCCAGTGCAGCTATCACGGAACTCATGGTCAGCAGCAGTGAGGCTGAGGTTCCTCACAAGCACTGATGGGATTTTCCCTGGAGCTGCACCTCTCCCTCCCGTGCAGGCAGACCAAGAGGGCAGAGGGCTGTGCCGAGGGCTTCCCCCACAGGGGCTGCCTTGTAGGCGGGTGCCCAAAACGCTGCGGCCTCTGTGAGCCCACAGGAGACTGAAATTCCTGCCCCCAGCCAGCCCAGCACACAGGGGTGTCCCCCACGCACCCTGAGAGTGCCTGGCCACGTTCCTGTCTCGGATGTGGGCACCAGAAGTTGTGGTTATTGACCAACACCCCACGGACACGCGAGCTCGGCCCCGCTGCCCGTGCCCCCCGGGGCCCCCCGGGAGCAGAGCCCTGCAGGTGGCCAGGGAGGGCCCAGCTGCAGCCCAGACCTCTGCTCCTGCAGGGAACAGGGGGCCTCTCCAGGGAATAACTGCCCTTGCAGGAAAATGGGAAGCAGGGAAGAACGGGCACGAGGACGGACTGAGCTGAGGCCTCCAGCCACAGCCAGGGGTGCTCTGCAGGCAGAGGGATGGAACAGCACGTCCCAGGGGCTTGCCAGAACACAGGGCACAGGCAGCAAGGGAAAACGTCAGGGGACATAATTCCGTGAATTTCCTTGCCCAAGAGTCACTGAATGCAGAGCTTGCATGTTATTATTAATTAACTCAGCGTCACTAAAGCGTTGCTGCGTTGAGGAAGCTTTTCAAAACCAGGAATTTTTGATTTAAGGTGCAAATACGCACCAGCGTCTCAGTTATTTACAACAGCAAGAGGCACCCAGCACCTTTTGGCTGTTACCATTTAACCACTGGGTTACAGATGACCCATAGAGTCAGAAATCAGATCAGGGAAAAGATCTGAAAGAAGATCTGCAGCTCTTCTCCCCACTGCTTTTTGGTTCCTATTTGCCACTGGTAGAAATTACATGAAAATTATTTTATGAGCCTTCAAGTTCTGACAACATCTTCCATGCTTGAAACACCACTTGAAAGCACGAAGCCACAACACTTTCTAGAGTAGAGCAATGTCTGATCCCTTTTTTCCCCACTGGCAGAACGTTTCCCGTTGAGATCAGCACCAGAGAGATCCTCCAGCCTCCCAAACTTTCAAAGCTCTGGATTTTCAAGAGCTCTGCTTACATCCAGACATCACACGAGTGCAGAGCTAATTCAGGGCTCTGTGATTTACCTGTCTGACACACTCTCTGCTCCTGAAAGCCCCACTCGGGGGGTTATTATTTTTGTCAAAACTCTTCCAGCGCATAACTCCACATAATAACAGCCAGGCCAAAGATCAGAGTCTGATCCATGTCAGAGCCATCTCCATACGAGTCACTGAAAGCCTGATTATCTCACTGCTGAAATTCTGGGGTGTGAACAAGAGCCAATGGCTGTTATCATCTTGTTAATGTCAAAGCTTGATTTTCGTTCCCCTCTCCTTTCAATATTTCTGAAAATTTATCCCCTCTCACAGTCCTTGATAACAGTTTGGCATCTCTGAAGCTGAGAAGTTTTAATATTCTGCGGGTTTTTTTCCCCAGCACTTCTGTAATTTCATGAAAAAAGGTATTTGATATGGTGGTTTTATTGTGAGAGGAGGAGCAGGAACATTTGCTATTGTGTGAGAAAAGACATTTCAAATAAGTGTTATAATTTTATAACTCTTTTTTTTTTTCTTTGTAACTATAACAGGAATGAATAGCTTTGAAACAGAATGGGCTTTGCTTTCTGTGCAGGTAGGATTTTTTAATTCCATTTTTCTCTCGGGCCTTGATATTTAAATTGGGGAAGATCTTAAAAATGGAACAACACTTGCAAATGTATTCAGAGTGACAGTTTAGATGTATAATTATAAAGATTCTGAAAGATAAAGAATTTAGTATTTTAAACAACACGCCAGATTTTAAATTACAATTATAGCTTTCTGTGGTTCAAGAATCAACACGCTGTTTCTCTTCTGTTGGAGAAATATTCATCAGCACCACGATGACATTCTGGCAGCAATTATTTAGAGTTTAGTCAGGAATAGATTTCCACTATTACCTGTGACAAATGCTGCAGAAACCTGCCCAGCACTGAGCTACAAAGTTGGAATCTTCTGCCTGAAAAATACATATTTTGTGTTTTCCCCTTCACTGGGCTATTTCCCCCCAGGCTGGGTCCATCTGCAGTTTGGGTGTGTGGAACAGCAGAGCCCTGGCACTTCCCCGTGCCCAGGGGAGCATCTGTCCTCCCAGCCAGGGTTTAGGGCAGGGACCTCTTTGCTCATGGGCTCACTGAGCCCAAACTGAGCTGGGAATTGTCTGCAGGCACTCCAACACATCCCTATTTTATCCTGGGACAGACTCTGGACAGACTGGTGGATACCTTGGGACAGTGTCTGCACCCCCTGAGGATGTGAGCCAGGAGGCCCTGGAGCTCCCGACCTCCCCTGGCTCTCCTGCCACCCCAAACACTCCGTTCCCCTGTCCCAGACACTGGTTCCTCTCTGCTGGGCCGTTCCCTGCTCGAGAAACCTTTCCCACCACAAGGCTGCTGGAAACTGGTGCATCCCTGTGAATCCCAGTGCGTGTTCCCAGAGGGCTCCAAGGACAAAGACCACGGGAAGTACAGATGGTTTCCAGGCTGCTTTCCCACCAGGAAGCTGCAGTCAGCACTTTCCTAGGTCCCAACGAGATCTTGGCCTCCATTCCCTCTCCAAACTGCTCCCTGCCCCCTCTGACCCGTCCCAGCACAGTTACACACCAGCTTGCACCATGCCCAGGCAGGACACCTGCTGATCCTTTGCTGCCTCTAATTATTGGTGTTGATAATTAGGCCTGGTGGCTGGAAATTACAGGCAGCTCTGTAAACAGAGGGGCTGGGTTACTCTGCACCCTCCATCTCTGTCACATCACATCCAGCTCGTTCTGAGAGCAGGGAAAACCCCAAGGCTCTTTGGCTGTGAGCATTTGCTCAGGGATTTGCCCCCCAGCTGTCTCAGTGCCAAACAAACCAAGGAAATACAGGGAAAAGTCTCCCCAGCTCCCAGGTGGTGTCTCCACACCTGGTTTGTTTAAGCAAAACGTTCCATTTGACATCATAATCACAAGGAAATTTCACTGAAAAACACCAGAAAGGAAATGGTTTAATTAGGTTTCCTTTAGCAATGGGGGGAAAAAAAAACCCAGTATGTTTTGAAGGCTTTTAGGAATTAAAGTTTTGGTTTGATTTCTGCGTGTCAGCTGGAGGTTTCCTATTTTCCTTCTTCTTCATTTCAATAAAATGCTTGGCGAGGGGGATATTTTGGAGAGAAATTTCCAATCCACATGGCTCTTTCTGCTCTAGAGTAAAAATCAACATGGGATTGTCCAACTTTCCTGCAGAGCCCAAATTCTGAGTTTCGGCAGATGTTAATCAGCCCTTTAATTACTGAGCCAAATTCAGAGCCCGATGTAACCTGCTTGATTCCATTCCCTCACCAAGGGAAAGAAACCAGAAGGGAAAATGTCACTTTTCCATCACAGACTTGATCTTTTTGTTGCTGTTCCAGGCCAAGTGTGTGACCCACTATGGCTGGGGTTAGCAGTGGGTCCTGAGGGAAGAATTCCCAGGACCCCCACTCCAGTTTCAGCCCTGGGAAAGGGGGGCTCTGCAGGTCACCCACCTGTGATTGAGTGGTTCCAGCACCTGCTGAAAGCTTTGCTCAAAACAGGATGAATTTTTAATCCCTCCAAATTGCCTCTGCAGCTGCACAAGGTTTCTCTTTCTTTTCTAAAATATTGATAAGGTGGGAGCAAGATTCTGCAGGGAGGAGAGATCAGGATTAGAAATGAACTCTCCACCTCCTATGCCACTTTTATTTCTTCATTGATTATCTTAAAAACATCTGTTTTTCCTCAGGAGTCTCCAGACTTTCCATGGTGGTGGCCTGCACCTTGTTGTGGCTTTTGAAAAGCTGTGGATGAAAATTTAGGCAAAACATCTCGTGCCACAGATCTCAAAGCTAAAGAGAAGCTCTGCTCTCGGCAGAGATAACATCTGAAAAGCTTTTTTTTTTGGACTTTCTGTACAAGTGCTAAAAATTTTTAATTGTCCTCTTGGAATGATCAGATCATCCCCAAAGCTTAACCCTTCTCAGATTCTCAATTTCCATCCATTCCAATGGTTTTTATATTTCCACGGAACAGAATTGTGATTGCAATTGTACTTTTTATTTACCTTTATAGACTGAGCCATTGAGCAGCACTCTGTGCTTGAAACTGGCAACAATTTCAGTTCTTCTTTAAGAAATGCAGAGAAGAACCAAGCACAGATCCATCAGAGATTTTTCCATCAGAGCCAGATTTCCAATGGAAATTTCAGTTTCAAGCAACATTTTTGCAGGAAATGCTGTTTTCTCACTGAAGGGCTGAACCACCAACATGAAGTCTATGTTAATTCTGAAATGCTGCCATTGTGCCTTTGAGGACTGGGGTTTATTTGCTTTTTTCCTGCTCTCCTCCATGGCTGGAGCTCTCCTGGCCCAAACCTTTCCAGGACCCTTGGCAGACACAATTTGTTACCCAGGCTCTGACTGGAGCAGGGATCCCTCAAGGGAGGCACAGCCTGGCCCTGAACAAACCCTGCAGGCACTGGCAAACTGAGCCAGGATGGCAATGAAAGACAGAAAGAAGCTGATCCATAAAAATAAAATTAAAATCTAAATAATAGGGATAAAATACCCGCTTTCATCTTTTTACTGAGAATTCCACGCTCGCCCAGGAAGGTGAATTCCACTTCCTCCCTGCATCCAGGTAAACATCCCATTTATAATCCCTCATTAACTCAGGAGCGACTCTTTGGCTGTTCTCACTCCTATCCTGTCATGGTTTGACCACTCTGCTTCCACCTCACAACTCCTCGTATTTAAGGTGGCGAGAAAACAATTTCAAAATCAGAAAATCCCCAGAGAGGTTCATTAATTGCTGAGAGGAAGCTGGAAAAGAGCACAGCAATGGCCACGGCACACACTGAGAGCTAACGCTGCACCAAGAATCAGACAAGACTGAGATCATAATTCTCAGAGTTATAATTATTCAAACCAGCCACGATGTGATGTACCCAGCGCCATTCCAGGCCTCTTTTGATTAATTCTGGGCACGATGCTCTAATTGCCTGAGCTAATCCAAACACGGATGGGCAGCCACGCCAACAAACCTGATCATTTTTATTGTTGTTGGGTTGGTTTTCAGCTGGATCTGCACCTTCCCACCTGACAGGGAAGGGAAGGCGTGGGGTTGCACAGCCAGAGGCAGGAAGGCAGAATCCGTGGCAGCCTCCATCACTCACTTTTAGCTGCTGGGTAACCACACCTGGGAGTTCACTGGTTGCCTTCCCTTCTGGCTGCACTCCCCCTCTGGCAGCGGGGTTTGGGGAGCGCTGAAGCTGGGCCTGTTCCGCCGGCCTCTCTGCCAGCAGCGGCGCCTGGGGGAGCAGGAGCGCTGCCAGAGCAGCGCCGTGCTGCAGCAAAACACTCCCAGCGTTTATTCAAGGCTTGTAAATCACCTTGCAAAGATCATAGCGGGTTTTCCAAATGCTAAACTTCTCATTAGAGCTGCACCAGCAACTCCATTTCACACAGAAAATACGAGCAAGAGGCTCCTGCTCGGGGAAAAGTGGCAAGGGTACGAGCAGCTGTCACCTACTGAAAGGAACATTTCATTCCACCTTAGCCCAGGTGAGGTTATTTGTCAGCAGGCCCCAGGAACGGGCTCTGATGCTAAAGCAGTCCCTGGCTGGGAATGGCAGGGGTACAGAAGTACTTCATCCCCCTGTAGCACCTGATGCTTCGGCTTCCCCGCTGTTGGAGCCCAAAGCTTTATTTAATCTACTGTGTGGGCCAAAGGAGAACAATTTCTCTCAGCTCTGGGTCTCTGTTACAACACTGCTGCTCAGCCACTTCCCTCGGCTGAGCCTGGGCCAAATGGGTCTGTAATTGGAATCAGAAAAAGGAACATTCAGCTACAGTTAGCACTTTGTTAATTATTAAGGGCTAAAGGCCCCCACAGTTATTAATATTGCAGTGTGAAGTTCTCTCCCTCATTTGGGGAGGAGAGGGGACTTTGCAGTGCTGTTTAAGAACTGACAGAGGTAGTAACACGATTTGGTTCCTTCCCCGCTGTTGCCAGCACCACCAAAGTAACTGTGTCACACGAAAACAAAAGAGGATGTGCTGCTCCTCACTGCTGAGCCTCCTCAAAGGGCTCTCTGCAGCACTCAGAGGAACAAAAGCACAGCTCCGTGTCCCCGAAGGGAGCACAGACATTGTGGTGCTCCCCTGGGATAGCCAGAGGTCCTTCTGCACGCCCTGGTCTAAAAGCCATTTATGTGCACACTCACTGTGAACACCTCGCTGGAATTCGCTGTGACCTGACTGGGGACCTGGATTCCAGCATGGGAAACCTCAGCAGCCCCGGTGTGCAGCTGCAGGGCTGGTGCCAGGCCCTCCAGAGAGACTGAGCCTGCTCACCACGGCCACTATTCACCCCCAGTCAGGAAACCAGGGTATTTATGGGCGCTGACTGCAGCCCTGCAGCTCCCCCTGTCCCGGGTGAGTTCCCCGGGGCTCTGTGAGCGCCACTCCAAGCCCTCTGCTCTGCACACAGGAGCTGCAGCAAGGCTGCCTTGACACCGAGTGGGCAGAGCTGAGAAGTCTGGAATAACTCTGGGAGCTCTTGCACATGGCAGGATGGAGAATTTGGGCTCCCTCCAAGGAGACTGGCTGAGGAGTCCCTATAAATAACTCACCCTGTCTGCGCAGAACAGCCCCGCCTTTGGCACATTTGCCACCACACACCAGACAAGCCACGGAGGAACAAACTGTGGGTAGTTTTTAACCCTGGAAGACAGAAGAGGGAAGGTGTTCCCCCTCCAATCTGACAAGTTCCCTTTGCCTCCCAGCTGCTCTGCCTGTGGATGTTCTGTGAACACCCCTGGCTCCACCACGCCGGCAACAGAGCTGCTCTCACCCACACCCCAATTTCACAAAGCAGGAACTCCCTGAAGCAGCAGCCCCATGCTGGCACCATTTCCTGCCCTGGGCAGCTCACAGAGGCACCAGGGATGGTGTCACCTTGCCTGGCACTGTTTCCTGCCCTGGGCAGCTCACAGAGGCACCAGGGATGGTGCCACCCTGCCTGGCACCATTTCCTGCCCTGGCCAGCTCACAGAGGCCCCAGGGGATGGTGCCACCTTGCCTGGCACCGTTTCCTGCCCTGGGCAGCTCACAGAGGCCCCAGGGTATGTTGCCACCTTGCCTGGCACCATTTCCTGCCCTGGGCAGCTCACAGAGGCACCAGGGATGGTGTCACCTTGCCTGGCACCGTTTCCTGCCCTGGGCAGCTCACAGAGGCACCAGGGATGGTGTCACCTTGCCTGGCACCATTTCCTGCCCTGGGCAGCTCACAGAGGCCCCAGGGGATGGTGCCACCCTGCCTGGCACCACGGGGCGATGCGTGGCCACTCTGGGATGTCCTTCTGCAGCACACGTTCTGCTGGGCAGCACTGCCCTTGTCATGGCACCATGAAGCAGCGCCTCAAAGCACATTTTTTTTTGGCAAGAAGACCCATTCAGAGCAGATCAAAACATAGATCACCCAGCCCATACAAAATTCAACTCTTCAGAAACATATTTTTGTCTCATATTGAGCATCAAAGATGATTTTCTTTTTCTCTGGGACAGCAGTTAAAAGCCTTTTTAAAGTTGTTAGTACTATTATCTTTTAAAAAAATCAAAATGTTTCTTCCTTTTCCACAATGCAATTCCATCTATTTTTTGAGATGTTGAATCGCTGGGATAAAAAACCCCTATAAAATTAAGAATTATATTGAAATTGTGTACCCATATAAATTAATAAAGCGATTCAACACGATAAGGAACAACAAGCTGTATGGCAATTATACAGTCCAACTGATTAATTTACATTTTTCTCCATTAAAAATTCATGGAGAAGGAGAGACATGTGCCGTGAAACGTTTCCATTTCGGCAACACTGTTTTCAATGGAAAACTTCCATCCAAACAGTTCTGGAGTGCTAAATGGCGCTTCTTTTTTTTGCCTTTTTTTTTTTTTTGCTTTTTTTTTTCCCTTTTTTTCCCCAAGTTTCCTCGCAACAACAGTGCCATCAGCTGGCTGCCGAGCTCCAGCTGGCCCCGAGCCCGCACAGCGCCGGGGTTAAGGCAGCATGGCAAAGACCTTTCAGAGGTACTGGGAGTGAAAATGATCGGGTGGGGTTTGATCTTCATCTCTGCTGATCAGCTGGAGAACAAAGCTGGGATTTTTTTGGTGGAATCAGCGAGGTTGGGAAAGACCTTTGAGGTGATGGAGGCCAACGTGTCCCGCCGAGGGACATCCACAGGGACAGCACAGCCAAGGGCTGTCCCTGTCAGTGCAGGGGCTGAGGCCCAAAGTGTGTACAGCACCAGACAGGAGGTCCCAGCCCTTCCAAGGCCTCCCAGCTCCCCCTGGCAGTCCGTGGCTCGATGACTTCTTCGGCTGGGAAGTGCCACCAGACCGTTTTCCTGAAAAGCCACCTGCACCCCGCCAGCCCCCCGTGGATTCTCATGAGACCATTTATATTTTGGCTCTGACAACATCCTGGGGTACCAAGATCTGCAGTTTAACCACAATTTGCAAAAAATATTAATTCCTCTTTTTAATTCTGAGCCAACAGCTTGGCAGTGTCACTGGGAACCTGTGCCTTGTGTCACAAAGAGAAGTGAGGAATAAATATTCTCTCTCTCTGCATCTCCCTCACAATGTTCCGCATCTCACATACCCCAGCTCCAGTTCTGCCCTAATTCCTCCCTCTCTCTAAGCCACATTTTGCCTCCGAGCATCTTTTCTGCCTTGCAAATTGTTGTCCCTGTCCAAGTGTGGTGGCAAATAGTGACCACAGCTCTCCAGCCTGGGATGGGGGCACCACGGGGCAGCACAGGCACTTTCCCTCTGCTCCCTCCATTTATTCCTACAATCCTCTTCGCCCGTGCCACTACAGCCCCGACCAAGATGTATTTTCACCGAGCCACCTTCACCACCACTTTGATGTTGTGGTTTCTGTCCTCTTCTGTGCCAGTGGTGTCAGGAAAATGTGATTCTATTAATCTATTTGCTAATATTGTTATTTGCAGATTTCCTTGCTTCTACTTTGATGTTGTGTCACCCGTTTTCCTTTTTGCTCATTTACATTTCCCCTCGTTTATAGTATTTTTCATTCATTCCATGGCAAAGGAGACACACATGAATCTAAACCAGCATTCTGATGCAGTTACCCATGGATGTCAGGAACCTACAACAAGGAGCAGGTTTCTCCTTTTCTTTCCCCCCGTGCTGTGTGTCCTCTGCCTTCCCTTATTTCGGTATCTGTGTCAAACTCCAGACACTAATCTGCATTTTTCCCCCTCCCAGAGCTTCCCATGGATGCCAGAGCCATCTCTGAGCAGCAGCTCCACAGCCAGACCCACAACAGCTGACTCTGGAGCAACTCCTCCAAGTTACACCCTCAGGAGTGGCCTCCTCTCCCCCACTCCCTCCATCATTATGGAAATGACCTTGCACGGTGGGGTGACTGATCTTCCATCCCTCTTCACATCACAGAGCACAGCAGCTGGCTATGTAAACATGAACCCCCTATTTCTGCCTTCCCTCTGTCCTATCCCTGCCCTAGAACCCCCCAGCTCTGCCACTTCAGCAGGGTTTACACGCCTGTAAAATACAGCCTGCAAGGCTCACCTGTGTCAGTCCTCGCAGGACTCTGTGAGTGGACTCCACAACATTACCATTAATACATAATTCATGATTAATAGCAGCCACCTGAGAGCCAGACTCTATTAGGAAAGGCAGAGCAAACATTGTGAGAACCAATCCTTGCCCTGCGGAGCCTGGCAATCCAGGCAGGCAAACCCTGCAAGGCAGAAAATGGAAACTCCACGCGGGGAAGGACTGGCCGAGGATTGGCAGCAGGTCAGCGCTGCAGCCCAGCCTCTCCCACCACAGCAGTCACTGCTGCAGCTCTCTCGGTGGCTCAGGGCCTGCCTTTGCTTTCACAAAAAGCCTCCTCTTGTTTTGCCACAGTTTGTGCAGCCAGCAGGGTCGAGCTGGAAAGCGGCGGCACCGAGCGCCGGAGTGCGAGCTGGTGCTTGATAGGAAGCATTTGGCTCTTAAAAACATCAAACCTTCCGTCCCTGAGCCTTATCACACAGTCCCCATGACACAGAGGGTGCTTCTGGTGTCTCTGCAGAAACCCTGTGGTGTCTCTCCGGTGACATTTGCTCAGAACACAAACACAGAAGAGAGGTGAGCTTTCCACCGGGGATTTGTTCGAGCCTCCACGAGTCAGTGTTTGCCCCCCATTTATGAGACTCCTCTGGCAGGGCCAGACAGCTCTTTAGGCTCAGCACGTGAGGAAGGGGCACGGCTTTGCTGACAGCCTGGGTTCTGCCCCGTCTCTCCCACAGCAGAGGCATCAATAGCAGGTATGAACAGAGAGCTCTGGCACTCTGCCTGTCATGGGAGCCACCTCCGGTGACATCTGCAGGATACCCATTACCATGTCACCCTGGGCACAGAGGCTTGCAAACCCCCCACAGTGAGGAAGAGCCTCTAAAAGCCGCCTTTGGGACATCAGTTTGGATCTGTAATCTCCATAAATCTGGAAAGGCAGCCGCCTTTGCATTCAGTGTGAGGAGAACATGCTTCCCTCACAAAAATATAAATCATTCAGGAAGAGGCAGATACAAAGGAATCGATCATTATGAGTGGATGAAGGTAAATCATGCCTCAGAGTTCTCCAGTAGCAGCACCACCACCTGTCAGCTCCTTGGCTGATCCATCAGCTCATACAAACCCTGCCTTTTTCTCCCCCTCACCCGAATAAATGCACCAGCTCTCGTTCCTGCACTAATTCCTTTGTCCCACTGATGCCATGATGATTTTTGTCTTTTCTTTTATACCCCTGTTATACCTTTTTGCAACTTCTGTATTCTTGGTGCTTTTTGCCGACATTCTTGGACTTGTTTGTTAAGCTAAGAGACGAAACATTTTAGAGGCTTTGTAGTTAGGGTGCCAGTGTGCCCAGACCCCAAGGTCCTCTCCAGAACACATTTTGTAAACTAAGATAGAACCATCCAGGGGAAGGTTCCTTGGGGAGGGGGGCTCATTCGAGCCTCTCATTGGGGAATTTTTGATAGATATGCTAATTAGTAAGACCTAGAATGTAAGACCAGATATAGAGGAGGGGATTGGGGTGGCCATGGCAGGGGTGCATGGAGGTGTATCCGACCTGGTCGTGGTGCACCTAAGGATCCTTACAATAAATACCAAGGTAATGCCCTTTTCCCCTTCTAACCGTGTTCGCCTCTTGATTTTAAGACCAGGAAAAGGCATCACCACAACATCACTTAGCTTTGTCCACAGTGGAAGTGGTCCTTGGCTGCTCCAAACCAGGCCAGGCCCTGTGTGGGGCAGGTCCAGGTGGCACTGACCTCAGCAGGGGACGTTCAGGGTGGTCAAGCAGCAGTGCCCTGGTTCTCCCCATCCTTAATGCCAGGGACAGGGAATTGTCTCACCAGCTCCAGGCTGGAAAACAACAGCTCAGGCCCTGCAATGTGATCAGCACTCACAGCTGGGGCCAGGTTTCTCACAAGGGCTCCTCATCTTTTCAGGCACTAAAATAAGGGACCAGCTTCTCATGAAAGAGTGCCAGATATTGAGCTCCTTTGAAGATGAATTCCAATTAGAGATCATCAGCAACACGCAAAAAAACCTGCCCCAAAGTCTTCAGAGGAAGGGCTACTTTTCAGATACAGCTGCAACTGTAAAAAAGGTACCAAAACCCATCCATTTCTCCAGGATCACAGAGGTCTAAATCAGGAAGTGGATTCGGTGTGTCAAAGACAGAAAGATTTTGCAGGAAATAAATTACACCAAATCAAATCATTATTTTTGAATAAGAAGAAAAAAATAGGTTTTTATATTAGGTGAGCCAGACAGAAAGAACTGCCTGTATAAATATATAAAAAGCAGATATAGTGTAACTTTTAGGGATCCAAGAACCATTTGTCCCCACAAAGTTTAACAGGCACCTTCAACTAGTAAAAGTTTCTGAATTTGATCCACACAAAATCTGTATTTAATTGGAAGCACTCTTCTGCCAGCTCTGTCATAGGAAGCTCAACACAGATTTTCAAGCCATTACAGAGAGAATAAATGGTGATGCTTAGGTGCTGCCTTTGAATCTAGGCCCTTCAATTTGGTTTTATTTCCCTCTTTAAAATTAATTATATATTCCACATGTCTGTGGAATAATGGGAACAGAAGTTAAGCAAAGAATATAGCTATTTCTGACTATTTGCTTGCTCTAGAGATTCAAACCATCCATCTTCCCATAACTGCTATCATGGTAAACAGTTATTTAAAAATACTGTGTTGCCTTTCAGAGCTATCAGCTCTCATGACTGTATTTATTTCAGGTACTTAGGGATGCTGAGTGTGTTTTAAGCACAGGACAACGCTGCTCTGGGCCCAGGAGGGGAAGGCCTGCGAGGTTTCCAGGTTGGCTATGCAAAAAAATGACTCCTTGCTGTTGCACCCGCCTGGGAAAAGCTCTGGCTGGCTCCAGCAAGGAGGCCAGTAGTGAAAATAATCATGTTGAAAAAATATAATGATCCCATCCAGTGCACTGATCAGCCACAGGGCCTGGTGGTGCTCTGTCCCATTAGTGCAGCAGAGGAGGAAACCTGCCCTAAATCAGACCCCAGCAGCACTGGTTCAGCAGTTCCTTAAGACTAACAAGGGAGGAAAAACGTTTGGAATGGTGGTAGAATCATACATTCCTGAAAAATATTGAGGGAAAAAGGGAAAATGCTCTCTTGTTATGGTAACGAGAAAAATTAACTCCTCTCTGACAAATTATATGCTAATGTTCAGCTTGGCGCTAACCAAGGCTCTGAAAGCACGTAATATAATTACTCTAACACAATGATTAGCCAGTAATTAGCACTGGCCTATCTTACGTTAGAATCCTCGCTTTTTGTAATACGTTTTTATCTTTACCTACACTCATTTAGAACAAAAGCTGGGACACTCACATCATGGCAAATAATTAGGGCATGGATTTCAGCTTAGGACTCTGCAACGGCGCACTGCAGTCCAATAACCAGAACGGAATTTAATGTATAACATAAGGGCTAATTCCCATTCTCTATATGCTAATTATTCGTTTGTTTCTTTACCATTTAATTTAGAAGCTAACTGTTGCATTCTGCCGTGCACGGGCAGCCTGAGGCCCCCTTATTCCACAGAGTGATGTTGGAGGCCGTGCATGCCAGAGACCAATCAATGAACCTGGGAGACTGCTCGTTCCTGCTGCTGAGGAGGGGCAGGCAGGGGATTCCAGCAGGAATCACCCCCCAAAGGTTATGGCACCAGGGCAATTCCATCCCTCACACTGAAGCACTGCCATCACGTCATCAGGGTTGGAAAAATCCTGGTGGTGCCCAGGGGTGAGGAGAGGACAATCTTAGTTGTTCCATGATTTGGAAGGATGCAGTGCAGTGGAGGGCAGTGCAGAATCTGGCCCTTGCTCAGCAGCAGCTGCATTATCACCGAGAGAAAAACTCACATTCTAGCACAGGAAATCTCTGGCTTGGGCACACTGTGCTGGTTCCATTAGGTTTGCAAAGTGACTCAACCACAGCCTCGAATTTCCAAGTCACAGGCATCACTGTGGCCACAGGGTTTGTCCTTCTGGGTGTCCCTGCAGCGAAGTCTGCCCCAGCTGTGTCTCTCAGTGGGTACAGAGCGTTCCGGCTGCCTGGCAGCAAACACCGGGTGCTGGCAGCCCTGTGATGCCCCAGGCTGGCACTGCCAGCCCCTCGGGGCTGAGCGTGCTCCACCCCTGCCCCGCACCACCCCTGCCCTCTGAGCCTTCACAGTGCTGCCAAACACAGCCAAGAAATGAACTTTCCTCCTGGTCAGCACCAGCAGGGTGAAACACTGGGGCCAACGCGTGCCAGCTGTGACCCCCCACCCAGGGCCAGACCTTTGCCAAAAGCTTCCAGGCTTTTCTCTTGGTTCAAGTGGGAGGAGACCAAGTTTGAGCGCAGCACTCCCCGAACCTCCCACAGCACGAGCAGCTTGGGGTGAGGTGACCCCACAGCCCTCCCAGGGCTCTGCAGCCCTGCCCCACGGCCCCTCAGAGCGCTGCACAAACATCTCTGCCAGAGCAGCCCAGCTCCTGGCTCCAGCGCCGTGTCCCTCCTCCTCTTCCCCAGCATATGGGTCACAGATGCTCAGCTCCTCGTGGTTCTGTTACCCGTGTGACTGACTGCAAGCAAGGAAAGTCAGGAAAAATCCTTGGCAGGTCCTATTAATACACAAGGTGACAAGGATTCGTGACCCAGAAGAGAATCTATCATTTGCTGGCAAAGTCTTTAAAACGACTCATCCTCCGAATGTAGCTCCTCTCTAAGAATAGAACAGTGCTGAAAACAAGAGCTGTCAATCTGCTTTTCCTGGTGGAAGTTTGAAATCCTGAGGGGTGAATCCCGAAGCACGGCTCCATTGCAGGGATGGGGAGTGAGCACCCACAGGAAAAACTCACGGGAGAGGTGCTATTAGTGACAATAATGAGCTCAGCTACTAAAGAGCATTTTGGGCCCACGTGCTGAGAGCCATCAAATCACATCCACCTGCTCTAAAGTGAATGGAATTTATTTCTCAGGGAGTGTTTTAATATTTGACATTAGGAGTTTCTATTGTGGTGCTGAAGAGAACATTTCCACTGCCGTAAAAAATGACACTTGTGATGAGAGTCTTTAATTTCCATTCTGTCTGCCTGGTGTTTATCTCCACAAACAGCAGGCACATTGTTCATCCACCCCATGTTAGGGATTTTTTTTTTTTTCCCTGAAACATTTTTTTCTTGAACAATAAAACGTCTGATAAGGGGGAGAAAAAAAATGATGGCATGGTTTCACTACAGAGTATTGTTGCCCTTGAAGAACAAGAACAAACCTTCCTCCCATAACTTTGCCATCAAGCAACCCAAATCATTACAAGAAAAAACACACTGTCCTCACACAGAAAGAATATGTTAATTATATTACTTCATCTAAGAATGTTGCTGCTTTTATTACTTTGCAAATATCACCAGACTAAATCAAGTTGTTTTCTTTTGTGTGTGGCTGGCTCAGTTGTTTTTTTTTTTTTTTTTTTTTTTTTTTGAAATGTGCAAGATTTCAACCAGCTCAGAAGGACAAAAAAATAACGACATTCCAGGTAATTACAGGGCCTCCAAATGAACGTGAGATGCTCCTGTCCAAATGGCTTCCAGGATCCTCCTCCTCCTTGCAGAAACCCGAGCTCCCACAGTGCTGCCAGTTAACCACGAGGTGAACCCACAGCCTGTCCCCTCCTCTGTGTCCTGAGCCCCAGGAACCGAGGCTGCAGCACCCCCGAGCACCTGTGCTCTGCCTTCACCTCTCCCTGGCTGCAGCAGGGCAGCCCCAGCTCACACTTTGCCTCCTGGACTCCAATCTGGTTCCAAGCACCTTAATTACCAATCACCTTCTACCAGTGCTCTCATCCCTGAAGTGCCTCCTTCTACTCTTCACCGTTTCTGCCTTAATTTTAGCCAACAGAGGGAAACTGGTGCAAAAAAATGAAATGTTATATATAGACACACACACACACACACACTTGGCCAGGCAGGCACTAAATAATGCAGCAATATTGTGATTACACGAGTGCTGATTTTGGAGACACTTTCTGTGGGGAAATTGAGATAGCAAAGGTGGAGTTTATTTGTTAGAAGGCAGATAATCTGTCCTTCCAAAATACCAGGTGGCTGCCAGAGAACAAAAGGGAGCTGCATTACCCCAGACTCCTCAGCCCTCTTTAAAGCCTGGGTTTGTGCTTTACTGGTCACTGTCAGGAAGAGCAGCCTGAAAAGTTCTCACTCTCAAATTTCAGCAGTGGGAAGTGTTCTGCTCTCTCTGCAAGGAGGTGGTGAGAAATATCAGCAGCTCCCAAAAAACACATTTGCAAATTATGATCTGGCTCTAGCGCAGCTCAGGCACAGCAACGCTTCTTGTTGCAGTCCGTTTAGCATGACACTGCAAGCTGGAGGAAAACAGGCCTTGGAAGTTCATTATCATCAGGTTCCAGCTAAAAATATTTGGAACAGATCCTGAAATAATTACAAGAGTATGTGAATAATGTTACAGTTAACAGGAGCAGGCTGGTGAGGGGTTTCTCTCCTGCTCACCTCTAGAAGAAGAGAGGATGAGCCTTTTCTGAAAAATAACATCAGCCTTCAATATCTGCCTAATGCTATTATGAAAAATCAAAGCTGAGATTCTCATTTAGACATTACTAAAGCAAATATATCCATCCCTGTCTCCAGTGGAAGTCCCTGTCTCATTCCCAATGGTGACATTTCTCCAGTACTTCCCATTTTGTCTATCTTGACATTGCTCCTTGCTTCAAAGACGACTGGCATCTAAAACACAGCCCAGTTCATCTCCCTAGATTTTCCCCTAGCCCTTCATTGCACAGCATTGTTTAATGAAATCTGGACTTCTTTTTGTTAGCAGGACTGCAAAACCATGACTGATGAAATCTTATTGGAGCCTTAGCACTGCCACACGTGGTGGTGAATGCTGAACAGCGGGTAGGTGAGGAGGAGAAGGGCATTTTGCTTTTCAAGGGCCACACTCCTGCTCTATTTCCCTGTGAGAAATCAGCACCCAAAGAAACTGCAGGAGTTTCTCTTCCAGGCGAGGCTGGAGCAGCACCGAGGCTCTGTTTTGGCCCTGTTTTGGCTCACACGAAGCCTCCCACTGCCCAAAATCCAGGCTGGATGCTCCGAAACTCAGCCCACACGGGGCGGTTCTCACTCAGAGCCACTGCGAGCTCAGACTGGCAGAGCTGGACCTGCCAGGAGCAGGAAAGGCTCTTTTGGACCACGCCGTGGAGAGTGGCAGCTGGTGCCATCCAGTGGGGTGGCAGTGACTGATACCAGCTGAACACCTGCCTCCTCATGTTGGTAATTCTTGAGAACATTTACAGCGGCTACCAAACAGTTCAGGAGGCCACAACCAGGGCTCTGGCCTTCTAAGTGCTCTCTGCAGAAGGCAGCAGTAACAGAGCACAGAGCTGTGATACCTCCCCTCCTCAGAAAATACTAACAATTAGAGCTACTCTGTGAAGTTTTACTAATTTCAAAAAAAAAAATTTATCAGTTCGTCACACAATCCATCACTTAAAGTCTAAATCCCCTGGCAAGAAATCGATGCAGCATGAGTGCTGACCTTGGATCCATCAATGTCTCCTAAGGAACAGGAGAAATTTGGGTAATGCTTAAATAACTCCAGTGCTGTGGTGCACTGTTAAAGGTAGGAGTCCTTGTAGCAAATCCCATAATGGAAGGACAGGAACCTTTGCTTTGTCCGGACTTGTGCACAAAGGCAGAGAGAACAGGGAATATTCAGGAGCTATTCCAGCCTCAGGCTGGGAGCTGGGGGTGGTCAGGCACTTGTGCCTTTAGCTCCAGCAGCAGCACAAACGCTCTGGCTGGGCAGGCAGGGTCAGGCTGGGCTGTTGGAGTCTCTGGCTGAGCTCCGTGTCTCCAGGCTGTTGGGTATCCCCCCTCCAGGCACGGCCGGAGGGACAGCAGCTCCCTCCGCGCTCCCGCAGTGCTCAGCTCCAACCCACGGCTGGAGCCAACGCAAGGAGGCCCTGCAAGGGCAGCCCATGCCACTGTCCAGCTGGCTGAAATGCTTCTGTTTTAAATAAATCACCTGGCTGCCTTCCCCCGAGGCAGGGGAGGCTGCCCTCAGACTGGTGTGGCTGTGCCAGCAGGCTGCAGTGGCTCGGGCTCGCTGGCAGCCCTGCAGCAGCAGCAGCTGAATGGGGATGGGCATGGGTGAGGGATGGCAAACAGGGCATGGGGGAGGGGTGGAACATAGGGCATGGGTGAGGGATGGCAAACAGGGCATGGGTGAGGGATGGAACATAGGGCATGGGTGGTGAAGGATGCCAAACAGGGCATGGGTGAAAGATGGCAAACAGGGCATGGGTGAGGGATGGCAAACAGGGCATGGGTGATGAAGGACACCAAACATGGCATGGGTGAGGGATGGCAAATAGGGCATGGGTGAAGGATGCCAAACAGGGCATGGGTGAGGGATGCCAAACAGGGCATGGGTGGTGAAGGACACCAAACATGGCATGGGTGAGGGATGCCAAACAGGGCATGGGTGAGGGATGCCAAACAAGCAGGTTTGTGCTGTGGAGCTGGAACTTTTAAGGCCAAGCTTGCAAGTGCAAACATTACTGGAAAAAAAAAAAGGGGAAAATCTTTTTTTTTTCCAGCAACGCTGAGAGACGGCGAGGAAAGTCTGCTGGAGGAAAGAGCTGGGAACTGGACTCCTGAGGATCTGCAGCTGCTCAGTCTGGCAGTCCCGAGCACATTCTGGGACCTCTGTCTCACGCTTCTCTCCGAGTGTTCACACCTACTTGACAAGCGCTACCCCTTGCAGGAAGTTTTGAGTTTCTTAAGTAATGGAGTTTTCATTAGTGGAAAGTAACTTCAACAACTTTATTACAATTTTTTTCTCCATCTCTGCCAATTACTGGCTACCTCTAGTATGGATTTCTTGAATACCATGAAGAGCTGTTAAAGGAATCCTGCCATTTGCTGCTGTTGTTATGACTGTGCATCGGTGATAAACATTCCAAGAGTATTTTATAAATGGTGACAGTGGAAGGTAATTTTCTACACTATGGCTGAGATAAAAGGCAATGATGACTATAATGCATTTCCCTAAGTAAATATAAATCATAGCAGTTGTTTTGGAACTCGGCTTAACTGTTTCCCAGTTTCTGTTTGCCAACTCCTGTAGCAAAATTCTGCTTTTCTGTTTGGATTAAACCTCTAGAAGAGGCCCCACCAGGGCAAGTTCATTCTCTCGTACTTCACCTGCATCACAGTGGATTTTTGGGCTCCTCAATATTGTTTAATTTCTTAGTTTTTAACACAAGGACGAATACTAGCAGCCCTATCCTAGTGGAGAAAACAAAACTAAGTTATCCCAGGTAAAATTTGGGACACCTTCCAACATTTTTTAAAAAATTATTTATGAATTTAAATGGAGCCCCTCAACATATGCTATTGCCAAGATGAAGAGTTATGCCAGGGGAGATATCCTCAGACATTCATTTCTGCCCTCTCTCATGGCACTGGATGGATTTCTTTTCCCCTCAAAGACAGAAATTAATATCACACACATACAATAATGGAAACAAGAACGAGGATATGAACTGGAGACATTTTGGCCTCCAAACAATAACTTCTCAGGACGAACTAAACGCCTTTGACTCAGGCAATAGAACATTTCTATCTATAGAGGATAATCATAGCCTCCAGCACAAACCATAACTGATGTTATGTTTGAGCTGGGAAAGGACACAACACAAAGGTGGACCCATCAAATTACATTACTGCAGTGCACTGGTTAGTGCTGGCTTGGAAGAAAAGACTGGGGCAAACTCTACACGTGATTGGAACTATTTCCTGAAAGTCACAGCTCCTGCAGAAGAGGTGGGATTCGTGTTTTGTTAGAGAGGCACTGGCATACTCTGCTCATTTCCTCCCATCCCTGTTCTCAGGGACCCCCTGTTGCAACCAATGCTGCCTGAAACTCTTTCTGGAGCAGGCCGAGCAGCTAAATGCCACTTTGGGCTGAACTTGAACACAGGTTCAATGCAAACCCTTTTGAATATTTTTTTTAAAGTATTATTTTCTTCTCCTGAAGCAATCTTTAGGGCTGGGGCCCTGTGCCTGTCGCTGTCACTCTCCTGAGAGCTGGCTCCTTTCCCCACCCAGGGCACCAGGGGATGTGCCGCTCCTGCTGCTGCCCAGAGCCCAGCTCCAGCTCTGCCCTTTGCAGCGGGCACCTGTCCATGCCCTGTTCACCTGGCCAAGGGCACCTTCGGGGCCAAGGTCTTGCACATTCCAGTGCCAGCTGCAGAAACCGTGCTCCCAGATGTTAGGGGAAATGTTATATATAGACCCTTCTGTGGTGCCACAGAAAGCTCCTTCAGCGAGCCCGTGCTCCTTCCCAGTGCCGAGGAGGGGCTCATTCCAGCATCCTCTCCCCTCAGCAGCTCATGTTTTCAGGAGTGTTGTGAGGATGAACAGACACGTTTTTCTCTCCCGAGCATCAGCAGTGCTTCCCCAGCCAGCACCACCAGCCCCAGCACTCAGGCTGGGAGTGACTTCTGAGTCACAGGGACACGTGCAAGGGAATCTGCCCCAACTCCAGAACTGCCTCTGACACTGAGGAATGAATCTTCTCAGCACCCTAACAATGAGTAAGCTGTAAATTGGTTGAAACAGAGGCTTTTGGCCAGGTAAAACTCTGGTTTCTCCAGCCTCTCTCTCCAGCCTTTCCTCTGGTGTCTGCTGGAACCCCGCTGATAACCCAGGTCCATCAGACAATTCAGATTGCAGAGTGCAGTCCTGGCTTCCACCTGCAGTGCCAAAGTCCCTGGCAGTGAACGAAGGAGGGGTGACAAGGTCACTGCTTCAAGTCCTCCATCAGACAGACCCTCAAGCCACCACTCCCAGCTGCTTTCATGCAGGAACTTCTCCAGGGTTGAGGTTTTGGCCCATTTCCCAGATTTTAAGATTCAGATTTTTCTCTCAGTAAGGTCAAAGGAAACGTAGATGGTTTCTAGCAAGTGTGATACTCAAACCCAGCATTCTCAAGGTTCAAATTCCCTTCATAAATGAAATTCACCTGGATAACACTTATAAAATATTGTGACATTTGGGGCACATTTTCCCCTCAGTTAAGCGTGCCTGAAACACATATGGGCCTATGGCTTATTATGTTTTAAACTCCACCAAAAAATCCCTTTATAAATATCTATGACAAACACAACTGGCACAGTCAGACCTTTGTGGGAAGGTCTTAATAAACTGTTACACTTAAAGGTTTAGATGTCATCATCTCAGTTACCTTTTCATGAACTCATGAGCTCACAGACACCTCCAGGGAAATAAAAGTAGTTCCTTTTTGTTTGCTGCCAGGAGCAGAGGAGGAGGAAAGGAAGATTTTTCAAAATTCTCTTCTTTTTTTTTTTTCCCCAACAAAATGAAAAAATCGATTATTTCAATCAAAATTCTGATTCTTAAGGACCTCATTTGTGTTCCTCCTCCTCTCCTTGCCCTTCTGAGCCTGCTCAATAAATCTGCAAGCAGTGCTGAAACGCTGTTAAGAGCAGGGCACCAGAACGTTCATTGTGCAAGACGAAACAAAAGCAATAAGGTTAAAAAAATGGAGCCAGAGAGAGCTTGAAGAGCTTTCAAATGTGAGATTATTTCAGCACTGGCACAAATTGGCTGGAGACAATGGGTGGACTCTTCACCTTGGCAGAGCATTAGGAATAAGAAATTAAAGCCCCTCTCTCTCAGCTGCCATAAAAGCCAAAGATTGTCTAAGGAGGACCTCGTGACATCCATAAAGCTGCGAGGCCCAGAAAATGGCCAGGATGACTTCTGGACCTCTCCCACGGAGAGAAATGCCAGCACAAGTGTCACTTGCACCTGACTCCAAACGCTCAAAGCACCAGGAAGGCAGCAGAGATAATTTCTCCTGGTGTGAATCACGACTGAATCATTCTGAATCGAAATCCTGAGAGAAAAAAAATAAATTCTGATGTTCTCTGGCCTCCCAGGAGCCCACACAAAGCAGCTGACTTTGTCCTGGGAAGTGTGTGCAAAGCATCGAGGACAGAACATTTTTTGGTCTAAACATCAAGGAAAACAAAGTTTGCCAAGGAGAAACACACCAAGTCCTTTTAACTTATTCCAATTTTGACACACTATTTTTTGAAACACTTTCCCTCATCCAATTTAGATGGGAAAACCTGAAAAACTGTATATTAGCCAAGTGAGAATGCTCTTTTTTTTTCCCACTTAAAAATAACTTCGCAGAGTGAGATGTATTCCATTTTCTGGTAAAACATCTACTATTTGAAAAGGTTAGGCTCAAAACAAAATTCCTCAACATAACTGGAAATGTTAAGCTTCTTTTTTTTTATTTTAATCAGTATGCTGTACACTGCCACCAAAAATAAACATTCTTTTTCAGAAACAAAGAAAGCTCCTAGGAAGTAGAAAAGCCACTTTATACACAATACTGTTTTAAGAGGAACAGAATTAAAATCTCTTTTTCCCAGGAGTCTTCATTTTCTGATGTTGCAAATCTAGCAGTTCTCCAATTTTCATCTTTTTTTTTTTTCCAAAAATAAAAAGGAGAGGATCAGACCTTGATTTCTGTCTTACAAAACAAGCCTAAAGAATGTAATTCTATTTACACAGGAGGAATCAGAAATATTCTGTTGGCATTTGTAATCCTGTGCCAATGCCACAAAGAGTGGGATGAAACCACTGTGCCCTCAGTGCCCCAAGGAGACTCCTCTGGCCCAGCCTCGCTCAGCACTCGGACACCTCCAACGCTTGTGGCAAAGCCACGACCTCCTGCTCCCTCAGAAGTGGTGCCCATCCCCTCTTAACTGAATCAGGAATGGTGGCTGGGCTGGAAAACCTTTGACTGGGCTGGAAAACCTTTGATTGGGCTGGAAAACCTTTGGTGATTGGGCTGGAAAGCCTTTGGTGATTGGGCTGGAAAACCTTTGGTGATTGGGCTGGAAAACCTTTGGTGATTGGGCTGGAAAGCCTTTGGTGACTGGGCTGGAAAACCTTTGGTGATTGGGCTGGAAAGCCTTTGACTGGGCTGGAAAACCTTTGACTGGGCTGGAAAACCTTTGATTGGGCTGGAAAACCTTTGATTGGGCTGGAAAGCCTTTGAGTGCCGCAGGATCAGGAGTTGTGGCAGCAGCTGTTCCAGCCCTGGCCGTGCAGCCTGGCTCGAGACACGAGCTGCCGAGCAGGAACTGCAGAAGAACGAGGTGAAAACACCAGGATTTGAAGCTGGAGGTTGCACCGACCTCTGCTTCTTCGGGATGGAGTCCCACCAACACCACTCAGGAACTGCAGAAGAACGAGGTGAAAACACCAGGATTTGAAGCTGGAGGTTGCAGCGACCTCTGCTTCTTCGGGATGGAGTCCCACCAACACCACTCAGCTCCTGCACCATGAGAGCTGGTGGTGTTCTACCACCTCTGCCAGGTGGTGCCCCAGCACATTCCTGGGAGATCTTTGTGTGGTGGAAATGACAGAGCTCCACCGCTGTCCCTGCAGCTCATACCCAGAGCTTATTTCACCCACAGTTTCCTGCACGTGCTCCCCCAAACGATGAGCTCTGTTGTTTCTCCAGCTTGAAGTAAGAACTGTTTGGTTGGATGGTGGAGGCAAGGTCCCCATTTGCACACAGGGCTTTCAAGGGAGTTCTGCTGGAGTGGGATGTGTCAGGGCCAGCCCTGCTGCATTTCATTCACTCGGAATGCATTAGTTGATCACAACAGATGATTGTGATGCCAGGATCACATCAGTTGTCGCAATTTGGACGGAGTCCACCTCTCCTTTCATGCACTGAAATGTGTGAAATTCAATTGCTCTGGTGAAGTCTTAATTTTATACCAATTTACTTACAAACATTGAAAGGAAAATAAAATTTAAAATGTGCAAAAGATTAAAGCACTCCTGTGCTAATGAGAGCCATCTGTTTATTTCTTTCCCTTTTAAAGCACTTTCAATAGGTGGAAATGAAAGACTTCAGGCACGTATTCATGTCCTGAGCCTCAACAACAAAGAAATAAAATCACAGACTCATCATCTTCAGTCAGAAAGCTTGGCCTAAGGAAATGAACCTCAATCCAGCTCAGCAGCTGCTTCAGGGCCACCTGTAATGGCACCACTGATGGGAAGGTGCTTTTGCCCCACGCCAGGACTGATATCCCCGTGCAGAACGCCCTTGGCTGAAGGCTCTGATTGGTGTTGTGGCACCTTTCCCTGCTATTCCAGCTCCAGTTTACCCCAGCTTGGTTTGCCCAGAGCAATCCAGGCCCAGCTTTTATCTGCAAGCACCACAACACACACAAACACACAAACCCTAACCATGCACCACAGCCCAGAGGGCAGTGCCCACACCAGGCCGTGTTTGAGCGGAACAGGATGAATCCTCTGAACCCAAGGACTGGCAAAAGGATAGGAATTGGCCATTCACCACCTCAAGCAATTTTTAAATGCCACCACACGTTAAACATCTGTATACAGACAGATTTATAGCCCTGCTTAGAAGTGCATCACAGCAGACAAATGCTTAACATTCAGCCAAAGGTGTCTCTAATCAGATCCGTGCCACAAAACGACACAAGTCTTGGCAATCAACTGATCAGGCAAAAATATCACTGATTTTTTTGAGGAGGGGTTATTTTGCAGTTAGATCAGTCACCTCTTCCCAGCATAATTTAATGAGTGGTGCAAACAGGAGTGACGAGCTGGGGACAGCCACCTGGAGAGCTGCACCATCACAGTGTCACGTTCTGGCCTAACATCTTAGGGTCAAATGGGGGTTAAATGGTTAAACAGCCAAAAAAACACCATTCAGAGAAAAGTAAAGACAATGAGAATTGTGTTCTCATATGTAAAGGTCCTTTTCTATCCTTAGAGCATTTCCTAAAGTTCCAAAAAACACCCAAGATGCAGAGATTTATGAAGATTAGGGGTCTCTTAAGAACCCTTATGCTTTGTACCAACTGCTACCCACATTCTGCTGTGTAGCTGGAGTTCAGGACTGTTGACATAAAGTTCTTAATGCATCACAATTAGAGCAGTGTCTGTGCTAAACGCCCATCTGCTGATGCTCAGGGAGAATTACCAGGACGTTTCCTGGCCTTTTAGGGCCCATTTCCTACACAAACCCATTTGGACAGTGCCATGATGCTCTCTAGGGACCGACAGCATGGTGGCATCTTCCATTAATGCTGGAAGGAGACAGGGATCCAGGACTCTTGGACACTGCCTGTCACATGTCATTCACTTGGCCACAGCCCGTGGCTCTTGCCATGTTTATTAGTGACCCCAAATCCCCCCCTACGAGGCTGCAGGGCTGTGCTGAAAGCAAACACAGCAAATCTCAGTTTACTTACAAATATTAATCTTTTGCATGAGTTTAATCCTACTGAAAGCTTTGCTGGGCACCTGAAGGGCTAAAGGAAAGTTCTGGTTTTAGGAATTGTGGTTGGAAGGAAAGGCAGAAGCAAGCAGAGGTGCACACAAGAAGACAAGAGCCCGGGCAAGGCTGAGCCCTCCCTGAGTGCTGACCTGACCGTTTGGCCACAGGGCTCTGCTGCTGCTGCTGCTTTGCCCAGCACAGGTCTGAAGGATCCCAGAGCCCAAGGGAGTCTTGTCAAACATGTATTCTTACAAGAGCTAAGCTAGAAAGAGTGGGAAAGACTGGTAGTTCGTTGAAGAGGAGCTCCAAACTAAGATTTGGCTCTGCTGGCACTGCAGGGTCCAACAAACTAGAAGTGCTGGGTGGATTTCCAGCAGTGGCTCGCTGCGTGAGGGGTGAGTGACAAAGGGAACAAGGACCTGGAGCAGAAGCCAGCTGAATGAAATGACTGCATTCTTAAAATACACAACCCATGGAAATCCACCCAAATACTTCATATTTGCAGTAGCTTTTCACCTCTTATTTTTTTCCTCCCTTTTATTCAACTTGACACAAATGGCTGCCTAATAAATTAACACAACCTTGATTTGACAAGCTTTTCCCCAGTTGCATTACAATGTCAAGTACCAGGGCCACTGCCTTCAGCACAGCCTTGACCATTTGTCATTTTCTCATAATTAATTACAGCTGTCTCAGCCAAGGCTGTACAGAAATGATAAGACTATTATGCAGCTTTCAACATTCATTGTCTGAGGGATTTTCACTCCCTTCATTGTTCTCCAGGGGGCCATTGTCCAATAGTTTGGATATAAAATTAATTTTATCATTAACAGGAATCCAAAGCCCATTTTCTTTCACAACTTCAACTTTTCTTTCCTTCATCTTTTGCTAATAGCTGGGATGGTTAAGAATGCAGCACATGCTGGCCTGGGAACACGCAGTACTCACCCCGTGCTGGGCTGGATCACCATGGGCTTGAGTCACACTCCAGGATCTTCAGCTTGCAGGAAATGTTGGTATTTCAAGACTTGCTTCTCATCTGCACCACAAATTCTCTTCTCCTTTAGGGTTCCCAGGTAAGAAACATCTAAAGAAAAAGAAACAAAACCAAGAGTCTGTGTTGTAAATTCTGTAATCTAAAGTTTCTTTACGAATTTCACTTCACAGGTTGCAGGTGGCCATATCCATGACTTTTTATACATCATCTCATGAGACAGATGTCCAAACTTCTGCCAGCTATGGAGTTAAGGAATGGCAAGCAGGAACTTGAGCAAGGCCCTTCCCTTTCCTTTCCTTCCCAAAAATCTATCACATGCTTTGAAAAAGGTTTTATCTTACTCATCCGTATTATCTTGATACTTGGACAGATTTTTCAGGGTAAGTAACCACATCATTATCTCAGATTTCTGAATGATAAGCTAACAGTGACACTTTGCAGCCCCAGCCAAGGCTGAACCACCTGAACCCAGCCCTCCCCGAGGGATCCTGAGATGCACACAAGGCAGGGGAAAGGTACACAAAGAAAAACCACCAAGTGCTGGGGAAAACCTGCTCAGCTGATTCGGAGCAGACCTTTCCCAGAGGAACCAAGGCTCTCTGGTTTGTTCAGGCACGGCCTTTCCTAGAGGAACAGCTGCCAGCCAAGTTCCCAGCACCATCACCAGCAGCACCATCACCAGCAGCACCATGGCCTTTCCTTTCTCACGCCGCGCCAGGCTTCGATCACTGTACGGCTGCACTGCTGCCAGAAGGGAGATCCCTTTTCCTTTTATGCCACACGGGGGTAAACTGGGCAGATGTTCTGCTCTCTCTGCCCTCTCTTTGCTGCTGGCAGCTCTGTGCCAGCCCCAGTGCCCCTCCCAGCTCCCCAGCTGCTCCCGTGCCTTCCCAGTCATTTCTGCCCCCACGGCCGCAGTTTTCCATCGGGCACAGGGGGCATGTTTGATCCACCCCTGCAGCAACACCAACGCCAAACCTGCCAGGGAGGTGCTTCTCCCCCTGGATTTTGAGCTGACCCACATCACCAAGGCCGAGAAGGTTCAAGGCCCACACCTATTTTTGCTGTGGCACCGCTCACCCTTGTCTCCGCTTTGCCAGGGCAGATGATAAATCCTGACACCTTCCCACACATCTGCCTCCTTATTAGGCACCCTGAATAAATCAAAATCGGGCTGTTTTCAGGCCAGTATTTATTTCCAGATGCGTTTATAAGACTATAAATACACTTCTGTGCATGTCATAAATAGCATTTTAAAGATAACACACTTCAGGCGTCTCTCCCTATTTCTGGAAAGCTTCATTGTGACAAAAAATAAAGAGTAAACATTGAGCTGAAACTTTACCACTAACCTCAGGACAATATTATAGCTATTCAACAAAACCATGAAGAGATCAGCATTTATAATTCTCTGCCTGAACAAGCTGTCTTAATTGCATTATAAGACTTCTGGCCAAGCAACACACACCATTTTCCAAGGGAAGTTCTGAGCGCTTCTGGTTTTGTCTCTAAAGCTTCCAGTGAAAGTCTCTCCATTTCTGGATGAAAACACAAGCCAAAACGATGCCAAATGCTCAATTTTTGATGAGGAAAATATAGCTTTTAGCTAAAAATTATGTTTTTAAGTTTCCAATGGGGAAGTTAGGGCATGAAAAAAAAAACCCAACTTCTTCATAAGTTCTTTATTTTGATTTGAAAAGCTGATTCTCCTCCAAAAAAGTTATCTCCCAGTAAAAGTTAAGGAGGTGAGAGACCTCTATTAAGAAAGAAGAGGTAGGATAGCTACAGACCCGCTAATAAAAGGAACTTGAAGTCTTATCTGTGGCAAACAGTTTTTCATTAAGTTGGTCTCCTTGCCCAGCTGCTCCCACACTTTGGGGTTTTCTGTGCCACAGGAAAGAGAAAGGGGAAACTCAAGAACTGACCCGAGCCCCGGCTTGTTCCAGACATTCTCCACCCCACCCAGGTGGGGCTCCCATTTTTCTGGAGCCCTGCTCCCGGCAGTTTGTGTGCTGGATGGGTTATCTTTGGGTAGGAGCACTGCCCTGCACTGTAAAGGAACCAATCCTGCTACCAGTGAATTTACTGGCAAAGCTTTCCTCGGAAGGAACCAGCCCTTTCCCACGGAACGCTTCTCCTGACAGCAGAGTGGAGTCTCTCCTACGTGCCTCTGGGTATTTGCCTTTTTCCTTAAATCCCCATTCCACCTGCTTCCACTAATCTCTCTCTCACGAGCCTCCCTGGGAGACTTGAGGCAGTTTGCATCTGCTGCACAACACCGTCCTCGCTAATGAATGTATTGTCCCGTCAGCACCCTGGCAAAGTGACTGAGAGATCAAAGGAAGAAGTGTTTATGTTCTCACCCGAGGTTGTCTCTCCCACTGCACATCTTTTGCGTGCAGTATTTACCATGTCAAAGAATCCCTCTGCCTTTAAAACAGGCACAATATCAAGACAGACAGGCATGGTTTACTCCCAGAGACACCTGCTATTATCCAGCATCTCCAAGGACAAGTAATTTCAATTTTAAGGAACAGTTAAGCCTGACACCAAATCAGAGTTGCTAATGGTTACAGAAGCATTTTCACAAGGAAGTGCTGTTCTCCTTCAGTTGCCAAATTGTTACTAATTCAACCATTGAGGTAATGCAAGTTTTTATCTCATCCAGCCTGTGAAAATGTCCTGCTAAAAAGAGCTGTTCCTGAAAGAGATACAAGTCCATCATACACACAAAAGTCAGATGGAACCGTTTTGACAATAAAAACATGGCCGCAGGACATTCAGGGCTTTCTCTGGTTTTTTTGGATGGCTCAATAAACAGAATCTCGTGTCAGGGGGATTAACCCCTCCCTGGAAACTCTACAAAGTGCAAATTACGCTGAGCTCAGTTTAAGGTCAAGGCCTTGGGGCTTGGAAGGATCTGTGCAGCTCAGAAGGTGCTGGTGTGTTCTCCTTCCTAAAGAGGGGCTGCAGGTGGTTGCTTTCATCTCCATCCTCAAGGTAAATCCTCCAATTCAGGTGCTCTTTTGCATCCCTAATGCACCTCCTCGTGGTGGGGTTCAGTGGGGCCCTGCCCTGGGACAGGATAAAGGATTGTGTGAGACTCTTTTGGTTCTTCACCACCGAGACAGCTTTCTTTGGAATTAATGGAGGTACAGACTCCACAATTAAAATAAAAAAATTTACAAAGCTGATGGAGGTGGAAGTCCCATTTTTTTCCCCCAAAACTGAGCAACAAATGACATCCAGAGAATTTAACTTGTCAGAAAACAAAAGTGAGAAGTTCCTCTGGTGCCTGCTCTCCCGTGGTGCTGCAGAGCTCCCTGGGTGTGCTCATTCCCCAGGAGCCCGCAGCTGAGGGCTCTCAGATTTTCCCCAAGTGCCACATGAAGCCTCAGCCATTACTCCCAGAAAAATCCCTTCTTCAGCATTCAGAATTCCACTGCCTCTCTGGTGCTTCGATCCCTCAAACACTGGTGTGCTCTTCTGCCCCTCCATAGCCACTGCTCAGCCAAGCTCTGTGAATTCCACTCTTCTCATGTTCCCTTTAATCCGAGTCCCCACAGCTCCCTCTGAACTCCCTCCAGCATTCAGTCCCTCCTTCTGATCCCCGAAATCTGACAGTGTTCGACTTGGATTCCGTTTCCTGCAGCCAGGAACATTCTGTGCCGAGTTATTCTTGTGATTTAAACTATTTCTATGAACACATTTTAAAAGTTTTATCTCCCGTATATATATATTTTTTTTTTTCTTCCCTGGTGCCAAACTACAGCTGTGGGTGAGGGGAAAGCAGGGAGATGGAAGTTAAACGCTGAGCCTGGAAGGGTTAGAAAAGCAAGGAAGTCTCTGAGGGGATGGGATTGGGATGACATCATTTTGTCAAGGATCTCTCTCTCTCTTCGTATTTCCACAAAACCAAATCTGGCCAGTCAAAATTTTTAATAAGATTTGTTCAGAAAGTTACCACACTGATTCCACACCCTAACAGGGATGGGAAATTTCAAGTGTTCCACCAGATTTCACATTTAAGTTATTTTTGAAAATGCCAAAATGCTTCTTCCAAAAATATTCTAGTGAAATTTTAACATTTTGCTCTGAAATTATTTGGGCTCCAGTTTTCATTTACTCCTTTTTTATTGTTTAAAAAAACAAAAAAGGGCAAGAAAAAATCAAAGAAGGAAAGCTTCTCAAAACAAAACCTCGATGAGGAAAAAAGTTTAAATTTCCTGAATGCAGCTTTAAAGAGAAGTTTAAATCAGTCTGAATTTCATTCACAAAAAAACCCCTTTCAGACATAAAACACGAATGTAAACGAGCAAAAAGAGAAATTTGTTCTCGTGCTCACTAAACCTGTCTAGGACAGTCATGCTTTGAGCCATGGCACAGACATTTTTCCTTCAGAGCCTCAACCTGAAATGTATTTCTTCCTTCCTCCCCACAACCCAGCGAGATCCAGTTTAGAAAGTAAAAGCTCATTCCGCACCCATGGATGAGCTGAGAGGAAAACTAGAAACCATTTTCCCTCCGGAGGAGCCATTAGATTTTGGGAATTTTTAGCCCTAGGGGTGAGTAAAATCACAGCTGGGTTTTCAAGGGCTCCGTTTCCTCTGCGGCAGCGTCCCCTTGCTCCTCCAGCTGCGCAGCCACAAACCAAAGGTGGCTTCACTGCAGGTACCAGCGTGGGAGAAGGACCCTTCTCAAAAGCTGGCTCTGCTCAGCCTGCGAGGATCTCTCACCTGTTTCCTTCATCTGACACCCGACCCGGAGCCCAGAGGGGACAGGGAGCCCAGAGGGGACACGGAGCACAGCCAGGGCCGCAGCATCAGGCAGGATGCAGCAGAGAGAAACCCTGTAACTGATAAATTACCGAGGGTGGATTTATTGGAAGCATTTGATGTGGAGCCTGTTGTGGCTAAATTCTGAAGGACTGATGCCTTGCACTTTAAACTGATGGGACTTTGCAGCAGAGGAGAAACAAAAGCGCTGAGCCCCAGCGTGGCCGAGCTTTACACTGCAAGACAGCTCTTTCCTTGAGGGCACGGGTGTAAGTACCCTTTTTTTAATGATTTTTCTCTTGTAGACAAGGGTTATTCAGTGAAAGAACTGCACAGTGTAAATGAAAGATGAGGGAATTTTGCATGGAAAGGGAAGCCTTGACACCAAACACCAACAACTGGCAGAAACTGCCGTGCCTCCAGGGGAGTTCAGAGCAGTTTGGAATAGCAGCCTGGACTTAACTCTTGGGAAAAGAAGGCAGCTGGGATTGTTTCAATGACTCGATGGTAACTGAGATCCATTTCTCTTCACACACTGCACAATCTGGCTTTATGGGTTTTTTTCAGACATCGTACCTGTCGTAGTTGTGAGACAAATAATCTCAAGTTTCCTTGTTTCTATTTGTGAGGTAAGTAATTCCCAGGAATAAACTCCAGTGAGAGTGAAGTTCTACACGCCGGGTCATGCTCACACAAATGCATCTATGGAAGCATCTGAGCAAACCACCACAAATTACCTTGAATTTATCCTCTGACAACACAAAATCTCCACGAGCTCTGAAGATGAGCATGACTGGGCGTGAAGTTAACCCAAATAAATTACAGCAAGAACAAAATTCCAACAACCAGCAGTCTAATAATAGCCAATGAATTAGCTGTTATTTTTGTAAAAGGATACAGAATATTAAAAAAAAAAATTCCAACAAATATCTATTTCAGTCATTGCCAACGCACTGCTTCTGACCCAGGAGAATGAACGTCAGACTTTGGAAGCCTCAAATATGTGCTGTTGAGTTTCTTATTTTGGAATTAATGCAGGGAAAGTGTCTGCTAAAATAATAATTAAAAAAAAGAAGCACAACTGTACAGTTGTACCAAGAACAGATCCCAACGTGCTCTATTCACAGCTCGCTGCAGGACGACAGAAGAGGAAGGAAGGAAGGGAAGTAATTGCTATTTAATTAGATCATGAAAACATCAGCTGATGCTGCCAGTAAATGTGCCATCCCACGGACAGCCTCCCAGCCTTGGGAGCTCCTGGAAGCCCAGAGCAGGAACAGGGGAGAAGGCAGAGAGAGCCCAGCCCAGGCTGCAGCCCCCAGCCTCACGCTGCAGAGCCCAGTGCCCCAAACCACACCCGTTCAGCACCCCCAGCTCCCCCCCAGCCACCCCTGGGCTCACCCAGGCCTCCAGCATGAGCAGGAAACCACCTGCCAAGGCTGTACCTGGCTTCAATTATATCCCTAATTTCTGCAGCTCTCCCCACCTCTACACCTGCCTGCTTATTGCCTCGGCCTTTGATTTTTGGCAGGTGTGATGCCACTGAAGGATTCTCCAGCCAAAACCAACTGCATGGGTTAAAAATCCAGCAGCAAACAGCCCGAGAGCCCAGAGAGTGGTGCAAAATGCTTCCAGAGGAATTAACAGCCACAGGAGAGTGGCTGGGGGGATACCCAACCAAAACCTGACTTCCAGAGCAGAACTCCCCTCTCGGGGAAAGCAGGGACCTGACAAGTGAAGGTTGTGGGCACTGTCCCAGCACTTCTTCCACACTATTTCGGTTGTCACAGACCACTGATGGCCTCCTCTGACCTCCTGCAGCACCTTCTGCTTGGCACAGTGCTCCTCTCATTCCTTCTGCATTCACTGCCTACAGAATAAAAGTTTTCCTTTTTCTTCTTCTTGTTTTGTTTTTAATTTACCCAGAGGCACAGGAGTGTTTTTTCCTACGTCTCTGAGTGCACCTTCCCAGAGAAGCGCCGGCCGTTCCCACCCAGCTGTGCCAGGAGGTGTGTGCTGTGGATTTGGGGCTGCAGGATGCAGATGGAGTTCTGTGGGGAGCTCAGGCTCCGTGTCTGAGCCCCAGCAGCACCCCGTGTGAGGCACTGAATGAGCAGAGCAGTGAGCCCCAAGCAGCAGGGCTGCAGCACCACCAGCTCTGACTCTGCCGGGTTCCCAGAGCAGCCCCCGGCGTTCCAGAGAGCCCTGGCAGGCACACCTTAGCTCCCCCAGCCAAACCCTACCCGAATAAATCAGAAAAGCAGCAAACATTTCCCTAAACTCACTGGCCTGGGCAGCAGCTGCTGCAGCCGTTCCTTTCCCTGTGCCAGGGGAAAGCATATCCATGGAAAAGCAGGGATCAGGATGTCCTGCACACACCCGGCGTGCCCAGACACACCTTGGCCCTCTCCAGCTTTTGTCTGGGGGCTGCTGCAGGCACGTCAGATGGCAGCTCCTTCTATTTTTACTCACTCCTGGCAGATGTGCAGTTCTCTCCTCTCTTCACTTCATTCAGCTTGAGAGGGCTGTAAAAATAAAATAAAATTTAAAAAAGCTAAATTGCTCTACCTTGCTGCAGACTCTCTCCTTGCAAGAGCTGGCCCAGATCCTTGGATGCTTCATCCTCTTTTCTGAGTGGCAGAGGCAGGAGAAAAACTCTGCCCTGCTGGGGTGTGTGGGGTGAAACAGAGCTGGGCACTCCTTCTGGTGCTGTGGGGACACAGGGGAGCGAACAAAGGAAAGGAATTGCACTCCAGCAGCGCCGGGGCTTTCCACGTTTGGGGATGCTGCAAGCACTGCACCTTTGGGTCACAGCTCTGAGATCTGCACCAGGCCCTCTCAGAGGAGGGTTTGGGTCTGGAGCTCGGGCTCAGGTGCCACCCCAGCGCGTTCAGGCGAGCCTTGCTGCTGTCCCTGCACCTTTCACACCACACAGCCTGGCTGGGTTCAGCTCACACCCACCCCTGACCACCCCAAATCAGCAGCTTTCCCCTGGAGCCACATGGAAAATGCAGTGTAAGCAATAAAAAGCAGCTCAGGGTTGTTGTTTTTTTTGTTTTTTTTTTTTTTTTTACTCCAACTTATGCAAATGGTGTGATGAACTCCTTGAGAATTCGCACATTTTGGGGTTTGTTTTGGAAGTTCTGCATTCCTCTCAGAAAAAGCTATCAGTACTGGATAATGACACCACTTTCCCTCTAAAATGAGCCTCCATAATGAAAGATCTTGGATCCTCCAGTCAAAAAAATGATGTTTAGAGGGCTCTTTCTATAAGCAGACTTCACCACGTGAGAGGATATGGATGTGGGATTGAACTCCTTTTCATTTTGTGTAATAGTCAATAATGGCTAATCACATATTGCATTTTTACTTGGGGGAAATGATCTCATTATATCAGTTTTTGATCCCCCATGATTCTTGAGCCTCAGTAAATGAGAAGGTTTCCAAGTGAGTAACTGCATTCTTGATGAAACTGATTTCTTTTTATATAATCCCATAAAGGACATCTCTCCTCATCTTTGTGGTGAGCACTGTGTAATACCCAGTGTTTCATCATTAGCCAGCCTAAATGGACATTCATTGGATTAACATTAGAATGTTTAAATTTCTCCTGCAAAATAATACATTAGAGATTATTGCTGTAGTTTTTGCTCCAAGGCACTACTGCTGGTAATCAAAATCTCATTAAAAGGAATTCATATATTCTGTAGCCCAAAGGATCTCGATTTCATTCCTTCCCCTGTCCCTGTGCCTCCCTTGCACTGATTTATTCGGGTGTTTTACCCAAGGAAAAACTGCCCAATTTGGCTCTTCTAAGAGCAAGTGTCAGAGGTACAAATGGAATTAGACACCAAGTTGTTTACATGCACTCAGGAGCTCTGGGAAAAATCTAAATTCTCTCTTTTTGCCAATTTAAATCAAACCCTTAAAGGAATGAGATGTTTTTAAACATCCACTGCTCTGATGTATGGCCAGATCAGAACATCCTTTGACATTCCGGTCTATCTGACCACCCCCATCTCTGAGCTGAGAATGGTCTTTGTACCTGTTAATGTCGGGAACAATTTAACGACCTTCCCGAGTGCTGAGAGCAATTAATCACTGATTGCTTTTAGAAGCTGGTTTTCCAAGGTAGCTTGTTTGCTGATGCTCACTTATCCACAGAACTCACATCTTGCAGCTAAAATCACTTTTTCTTTCATGTAATGAGACTTTAGGAAGTCCTCTGCGGGTTTCCCAAGCGTTCCCAAGAGGAAATCCCAGGGTGGCACACTGGTGTGTCAATAAACGTTTCGTTTGCCCCACATCCAGCACGGGGACTCTTCACTGAGGAAGGAAATAACCCCTGATTTAGGGAGAGCTGCTCAAAGGCCATCTCCTTCATGGTCCTTCAGAGCGATGGGTTCTGAGTTCCTTCACCTCATGTAAAATCTCTGATCAAAATCTCTCACAATTGAAATGGGCCTTTTCTTACGGCGCCCTTGGAGGCTGCGGGACTGCCGCGGTGGAAGGTGCCAGAGGTTTGCCCGGTTGGCTGTGTCCAGGAACAGGTTTCCTACTGCTGTTCCTCAGCAGCACGGGCAGAATGAGCTCAGAGGGGATGGTTTTCCTGCCGTTTTGGGAGGAAGTGCCACGCCTGCACCTGGCAGCTCAGGGCAGAAGCTCAGGACAGAAGCTCAGGGCAGAAGCTCAGGGTGCAGCAGAAGCTCAGGGCAGAAGCTCAGGACAGAAGCTCGGGGCAGAAGCTCAGGGCAGAAGCTCAGGGTGCAGCAGAAGCTCAGGGCAGAAGCTCAAGGCAGAAGCTCAGGGCAGAAGCTC
>VZRQ01009502.1:353923-374371 GCA_013397975.1 Machaerirhynchus nigripectus | reverse complement strand
AAGCTCAGGGTGCAGCAGAAGCTCAAGGCAGAAGCCCAGGGCAGAAGCTCAAGGCAGAAGCTCAGGGCAGAAGCACAGGACAGAAGCCCAGGACAGAAGCTCAGGGTGCAGCGGAAGCAGATCAGTACCCACAGGTTCAGAGCAATTACTGAAGCCTCAACAAGAGCATCTCAGCATCCTTGAGCTCCTTAAGGATACCTGACATTTCCAGTTAAGAGTTTTTTCCAAAAGTCCATCTTCATACACTGTGGATGAGCAGTAGGAAACCTTTCTTTTAATGGTTTTTGTCCTAAAAAAACGGTTTCAGGTGAAATCCCTTCCCCCCTTTCCTTTGCAGCTGACTGGAGGTTTGTTTCTCTGATTTTGTTGGCAACAAACTTTCACATACAGAGAATTTCCTTACATTTCTCTACCCAGCTGCTGCCATCACCATGAAATATGGGTGCTGCTGCTTAGCTCTGCTACTGATATCCATGCACAAAGACCTAAAAGGAAAATATTTTCCATGAAATCCACTGACCCTTCCTCTGGGAAAGAAGTTGAATGTTCTCATTATGACTTCTATTTATTTTTCTTCTTTTTTTTTTTCTTTTTTTCTAATTTTACTCACATCTCAGTTTGGCTTTATTTGATCTCAACTACCTTTGTCCTAAAGCTATCGCTTTTGTTCTTCTTTTTCTGAAAACCAGGGTTTGTGAGTTTGGAAAAAAAGAAATAAGCTTTTTTTCCCCCTCAAGTTTTATTTCACTGCTCTGTGCTTTGCTTGGAAGATTGTAGCTTGAGGACAGAAAGTTACATTGATGTGGGAAGAGGATGAAGCCAGCTATAGGAATTCGCTTTTAAAAGCAAATTTTAATTTTGCTTCAATTTCAGTCACAGACAGAATTCACTTGCCAGAGTTTGTGCTCACAACAATTACTCTGAAATTCAGAATCACTCCATAATCTCACTTGTCCTTTTTTTCCCTTCTGAGTTTCATTTGGAATTGGTGATTACTGAGCCTTACTCAAGCTGCCTTCCCCCTAAATGCCTGCAATTCAGTATTTTATAGCTGGTTTCATGGTCCAGATGCTATTTAGAGCTATATTTATGCCCACAACTGGAACTGCAAACCCCCCTCTAGCCTCTGGCTAAGGGACAGATGTGCTCAGCCAGATGTTCCGTGGATGCAGAGGAAAGCATCCCTTAAATAAACACATGACCTGCTTAGCCAAGGATGCTGTTGCCTCGGATGTCAGGGGATGATAACAGTGATAAGAAATCCTCCCTGCAACCGAATCTGTTCTTTCTTTTTGCCTGCCCAGGCAGCCCTGGGGTTCAGCCTCACAGCCAGGATGAGGCTGTGTCTGAGCACTGCTCATCCTGCCCTGACTGGGGACAGAGCTCCTGTCACCCCCTGCCCTCAGAGGGACCTGGCTGGTGTCCCCGGGTGACCCCCAAGCACAAACTGCTGTGCCTGCAGCACCTGGGGTCACCTCCCTGTCTGGGACACGCTGCTGTCACTCCGGAGGTGAAGCCAGTCTTTGGATAGACAACATCAGCCCCTGAGGACTGAAGCTCTCACTGAAGATAGAAACCCAGAAAATTGGGGAGCACATTCCCGTGTCAGAGATGGAACTTGCTCTGGTGCCCCCTCTGACACCAGGACTGTGACAGCAGATGCTTCTGCTTTCAGCTGCTTGTCACAACGCTTTCCACTCCCACACCAGAGGAAAAAACAGATTCTAATGAACTGAATGCCAATGCCTAAATGCCCAAATAATGATGATGATGCTGGGTTGAACCAGAGATACCACGATTTCCTGAGAAAACCACTCCCCTCCCAACCCCTGGGTGCTCCAGCACTGAGATCCTTGAGCACAAATCCAGCTCTGCAATATTCCAACCTTCTCAGTGGAGGTAGAGTGCAGTTATTAATTATCTGTGTTGCAAAGGGAAAGGAGGTGATAAACAAGGAATGAGGGAGACCAAATTGCCTTATAAATACCTAGGGATGCTCACCAGGTCAACAGCAGAACAGGTAAATGTGATTTGTTCCTTTCTCGCAGTAACTAAACCTCACTTTCTCTCACACGGTGTAAAGCTCAGCCTGAACTAAAACTGCAGTGAGCCCTAAGCTCAGCCCTACAAACCCAGGAAGCAAAAGCTGCAGAGGGAAGGATCCAGTCTGGCCAGGAGGAGATTGTCCCACCCCATCATCTGCTCTTCCCTTCCCCATTCCCTGCGTCACGCAGGTACAGCATGGCCAAAATGCCATTGGATTTATGCCACCCTCATCCTCAGCTGTTTCTTCGTGACTGAGCACGGAGCCAGGGATATGATTAACTGTGAAATCTAATATACGTCAGTTTATCTGCTGGTTGCTGTGTGTAGCATATTGTGAGTAAAAGTGTAAACTTCCTCATTTTTTTCCCCCTTTGCTCATGTCAGAAATGCCAGTTTCCTGAGCTGTCCAGTCAGAGGGAAAATAACTGAAATGTCCTTTCCGGAATCAATCCTGTCTCTGCTGACATGGCAAGACATCACCCAGCCTGAGGATGAAAAATCGCTTACTGCACCCAGCAGCAAATTAAGAACAGCCCAAACACGGCAGCCGGGCCCTGCAGGTGTTACTCAAACCTGGTGCCCATCAGCTCCCTCAGACCCCAACCCACTGACCCACAGGCTGTGCCCTTCCCGTGCTGCTGTTCCAGCCCTGCAGCACCCGGGAGGGGTGTGCCAGGGCACAGGGAAATCCACCCCTGGGCACCTGCAAACAAAACCAGCAGAGCCCAGTTTGGTACCTGAGAAGAAAGCTGAGGTGGCACCTCGTTACTGGCATTTCTAAACGAGTTTCAAGCTGGCCCAACTCGCCTCCCATTGAAGCAATTTATGTCCCAGTAAAGGTAAAATTCACCCATTTGGTTTGAACAGCTGCAGCTGAAAGCAGAGCACTTCTGAGGGGCCTGCCCAAGGCTGGAGTCACCACTGACACGACCACGAGGAGAGAATTTTCCTTGTTTGCTCACAGCCTGCTGAGGCTGCACCAGGATCTCAGTCCCACTGTCCACAGGGAAAACCACAGACACTTGTATTCTCCTGAGTTTTCTACCTGAACACCCAGGGACAGGAAAAGAGTTGTTATTATTATTATTATTAATTATTATTATTATTATTATTATTATGATCCCAAATTTACTGTTAGCAGCTGAGGGCAGCACCCTGTGTGAAGTCCCCATTCCTGTACTTCACAAACACAACACATTTTCCCTTCCAGGATTGTTCTCTCCAGGTATCTCAGACACTTGGGGAAAAAGGCTGCTGTGGTACAAATATCTCAAAGTTTATTACTGCTTCCAGGAAAGACAGGGAAACCCAGGGAGGGCAGGAGGGAGCTCGGAACTGTGAAAACAACAGAAAACCCCAATAAAACCCCAAGTGAGCAATTGCATAGGTGCAACTCATAACTGCACCCAGCACCTTGCCAGCCACTGATGGTATTTTCTCAGTTCTTTGGTTTTCATTAATTTTTGATTTACCCAAACCACAAGACAAGCAAGTTTGGTTAGTGAAGGACAATCCCAAGGAAAGCTGTGTACCTCAAAGTCAGCAATGAATTTAAACACTTGTTCTCTGCTCATCCAGCCAAGGAATAATCAAATCCAGGAGTGCAGGTGAATTCATTCACTAGATCTGGATTTATATTAATGAAAGAGAAGAGCTCTAAAGCTTCCCTGCATTAGAATCACCTCAGCACGGGGTCAGCACTTGTGCCAGCCTGTCACACCTTGTCCCTGCCTTCCCTCAACTCTCCTGACGTGGGAGTTATTGAATGGCAAAGTTCTCCAAAGGAGCTCGTGGCCCTTGGTGATAAAATGTTTCTCCCAAATACAACTGCTGGAAAGTTGGCAAAATCAGTTGTTTATATTATCAGGCAGAACATTTTCACTTTTTATCCGTAGAATGTTGCCTGACTTTTCCAAAAAGCGGGGGCAAAAAAGGTTTTCTGTCACTTATTGAAACTACAGAGCCTCTGCCTGGGAGCTTTCTGCTGGGCCTCCCTCTCAGATCCTTGAGAATCCTGCCTGGAGAATGGCAGCCAGCCCAAATCTACGTGAAACTCCCATTTAAATATGACATTCAAAGCCAGTCTGAAATGTGGCAGGTATACCAAACAAACACCTCAGAGGTTTTGCCCAAGAATCTGAACTAAACATTTCTCTGGAATTGAAAAAGGGTTGGTAATTCAGTTTGGAGGTTCTGGTCAAAGGTCTTTGCAGTAAGAAGCACATTTCCCAAAACTCCCTGGGGAATTTTGAAATATCAGATTCTGTATTCATACAAATGTTATTTATGACGTATAAATAACCTACGATAGATAATACAAATAGAAATAATATTTATAATGTTATTTATTAGATGATAAAGGTTCTGTGTTTATTTGTTTGCTTTTTTCATGAGGTTTGACTACAACAGGAGTATCTAAATATCATCCTGTCCTCACAGGACTGGAGTGATCCCTGGCCAAGGTAAGGGCTTTTCCTACCTTGAGTCAGGTTTTAAAGTCCTGCATTTTTGGGGTCATCAGATTAAAAGCTGATGTAAACACTGGACAACACCAGCCTTGGGTAAGGGAGTGTGTAAGGTCATTGCCAGGTGTTTCTGAATCCAATTCAAGCAGGGAAACCTGGGAAAATCCATCTCAAAGCTCTTGCAGGATCCACCAGGATCCCAGCAAACATTCCATGAGGGCCTGGGAGCTAAAGGACAGCGCCAGCTTTGACCTCAGCCAAATCCTCCCTTGGAAAAGAAAAGAATTTGGGGGAAAAAAAGCTAGAAAGTGGCTGATGGTGTGCTGGTGATGCACTTCACTGTGCAGGAGGTTCAGCTGCAATAGCAGAACATTTCTTGCATGAAACAGATTCAGAAACGAAGCTGCACATCGTCCACACAGCCTCAGATCTGCGGCTGAAAGGCACAGCCTGTGCCTCTGTGTCGTGGGATAAGGCTGGCCTCGAGCACAGGGGGAAAAGCAAAACGCAGTGATGTGCCAGAGATGATTAATGGCACAGAGAAGAGAGCTCTTTGCCAGCAGCATTTAGTGCCCAGGTAAGGGAGCTGTGAAAAAGCCTCGGAGCACATCCGTGCCCCAGCCAAGGGAGCACACGGCAGGTCCAGCCCCTCTGAAGCTACCTGCTCATTTCCTCTGGAATTCATCCATCACCCCCTCCAAAAGACCTCCTCAGAGAATCCTTCCCAGGCTGGGATCTGATAAGTGAAGCCAAATAGGATAACAAGGTAGGGAAAGCTCAAAATGCTCTCATTTCAGGTGGAGTCCCTCCGGAGAGGAAAGCAGGGACGTTGTGCTTTAAAAAGAGAGCAGAAAAGGAGTGAGAAAATGTGATATGGGTTCTCTCATCTCTGTGCTGATAGGAGCTACTGGCTGCCACCTCATCAGGTGATCAAAGAGCTCCCGAAAGCATTCACCATCAAAGGCTCTTTGCCCCATGTGGGACGGGGTGCCAGGTGGGTGCCTCCGGAGGGGCGGGGTGGCAGAGCAGGGCAATGAGGAGGGGAATGGTGCTCACTGAGCCTCCAGGAACCCACAGCACGGCTGCTCTGAGCCCCATACTCGATATTTCCCTGCAAGAGCCCCCTGCTCTGGGTGTGAACAAGCTCACCCTGGGTGTTCCTTTGTTCCCCACCTGACAGATGAGAAGATGACTGAGCAGAACACGGCAGCAGCGTGCAGCAGGGTGACTGCAGCTCCCAGCCTTGCTCTCCTGCACCTCTGTGTTTCTGCTTTTCTTTGATTGCTTTTCTTTGTTTCCATTTCAGTTTGGAATTTGATACGAACACCACAGCCTGACCATGGGGTTTGCCGTGGAGCAACACCTCCAGCATGTCCTCTCACCTGTGGGGGAACTTGCCCTGCTTCTGCCTTGCTTCCTGCACCAGGTTCTGCTCTCAGACGTGGCAATTAATCTTGTCTGAACTAACTGAACAGCCTTGTTAGGTGGAGAACTCAGCCTTTGCTCAAGGTTTGTGATGAGCCTAAAAGGATATTCAGATTTCAGTCGACTCCTGTGACTTTGTCCTACGACCAACGATTTCCTTCCACAGATCTCTATAGAATAGGAGAATAATAATAAAATAAATGTTTTTGCATTTGTTTCCGTTCCCATTCCACACTCCTGTACGACACATGGTTGAAGACAATATTCCATCTGTTTAGGTGACTTTCCTTCCACTCTGTACCAGCACCCATTCACTCCAGTCCCCCACAGAGATGGAATTTTTCCAGTCAGTGCTCTCACCAGCACAAGAACCCTTCTCCCTGCACCTCCTCTCCTTGCTAATACAAAAAAGGTGAAGTTTTCTGTAAAAGCCAATGTCTGAGTAATAGGAGAACTGAAACAAATATTTCTGTCTGCATTAAGGAACTTGAATTCCCCCTGCAGCTCCCCGAGCCGTTGACAATCATTACCCTTGTTCCCTCACGCATTGTTTTTGCCAGTGCTCATTATTAATCCTGTTCTTCCCACTGCTGGATGGATTTCAAACTATCCCATGCAACAAAGAAAAGTAAATTGAAATTAGCATTATCTAAACCTCTAGTTAAAGTGGTATTAATTTTTCTTCAGTGAAAAATTAAAGGGAAAAATCCCATCCTTGAAAAAAGAAAATACGTTGTCACATTTTAAAGTCAAAGTTAACTATGAATTATGGATCACTTGAAATAAAGCAATACAAAAGTACCCACCAGGCCTGTATCCAAAGTAAAAATGAATTTATGACAAAGCTGATATTGACCCATCATTTATAAGGTCTGTTAAATTCGTCTTAGACTGGGCTTCTAGTGAAAAATGATTTATTAAAAAGTAATATAAAATGCAATGAAATAGATTAAGTCTCTTTTTGAAATATTGTTATCCATTAGATCTGGTAAATTTAAGTCTGTTTAAACATGAAATACCACTTCAGCAGATACTCCAGCTCCCACCTAAATGTGGGGCTGCTAATGCTGAGTCCCTTATGGTGAAAAATCTTTGTCAGGAGAAGAGATGGCACTAATGACTTTATTTATTTGGGGGCTTTAAATTCATCATCTCTAGGATATCTTAACAATTGCAGATCTTTCCTGCCTGCACCAGGAGCACAGATTTGACCCAGTTTAGATGCAGGAGCGAGGCAGCTCCTGTCCCACTCAGACAAACCCAAAGTTTAAAGGAAGCCAAGCACTCGGGACAGAGCCTGGCACCCACATCGGGGCCTGGCAGTGAGCTGGAGCTGCGAGGAGCCTCAGTGGGGTCGCAGCTCCCTTCCCACCCTTCCCTCCCTTCCCACCCTTCCCAGCTCTCAGGCCATCTCCTGCTGCCAGGCAGGAAGGAGCTCCTCACTGCCGAGCACCCTGGGTGCTCCGAGGGGCAGCTCCTGGGCATTTCCTGCACAGCCTTGATGCATCTCTGCTCCCCAGCCTTGCTGCACCTCTGCTCCCCAGCCTTGCTGCACCTCTGCTCCCCCGCCTGCTGCTGCATCTCTGCTCCCCAGCCTGCTGCTGCACCTCTGCTCCCCAGCCTGCTGCTGCGAGCACCAGGATTCATTTCTTGAAACAAAGCTCCGGTGCAGGGGCTTGAATGGTTTACAGCCTTGCTCCTGCCTGTGTTCCAACAATAGTAATTCTGTTGTAATGACTCCTGTAAAGATACCATTTGAATAGCAATGTTTTATCAGTTTTACTTTCGCCTGTTTTCCAGAATAATCCATTCCCTTATCTCACTTTTACTTTTCAGCCTTTGAACATTTCTAAGCTTTAGTGTTTGTGCATAATACAAAATCTCATGGCCACGGGAAAAGTGGTGCCTCTTTTTTTTTAATTTATTCATAATTAAAAGTCTCATGTTAGTGACAGTTTTCAAATCTGACACGACATTTTTATAATCTACTTAATATCTCCAAAGGTTTCTCTGCGCTGCAGCCTGGGAATTATGGAAATTAAGAGGAGGAAAAAAAGCACTACCTCAGTGTTGTTTAATCATAAAGCTATGACTGAAGAATTATTATTGTTTTTATTATAGGCAAGCTGCATTACAGGGTTTTGCCAAAAGCAGGTGATAGCTCGGTACATTCTGCACTGCAAGAGTTCTCCTTCTCACACAGATATAATCACAGATTCACTGCCACTGCAAATATGCCTGGCCTCAGTCCAAAGCTGGTGGTGAAGTTAATAGAAAGACTCTGTAATGGGCCTGGGATCAGGCCCTTTGTGAATAAAATTGACTGTCATCCTTTCCTCCCATTTATTTCTGAGCCTGCTGGCATTTCACCCTGCCAGCTCGTACCCACGCAGACGTGTGGGCACAACCCTGTGCCCAGCCTGGAGGGGCCACGGGGCTGAAAGTGGGTGCTGAACGGGCAGGGGGCTCTTCACAACGACTCCAGAGTTCTCATTTTGTGCCTCTGCTGTTAATTACTGAATTCTTATCCCTACATTGGGCTGGGGTTTGTGGCTCCCTCGGTGCAAGGGCAGCTCTGAAACGCATCACAGCGGCAATCCATGCAGCTCACTCATCCCCCAGTGCAGATTCGCTGTGGCAGAGGCAGGCACAGGCAGCTCAGCCTCTCCTCAGAGCTCTGCTACAATAAAATGATGTGGTTTGATGGCGTGAGGGGCTGGTAACTCACAGACCCACGCTGCTCTGTCACCCTGCTGCAGCAGGGAGGAGGGGAGTGCTGAGGTCTGGCCTTGTTCTGTACAGCAGAGGGGAGGCAGAAGATGGGAGCCTGGCCTATATTTGGAAATCCCAGGGCTGCCAGTGGAAAAGGATGGACAGCAAGAGAGGATTATGCATTCCTTGAGCAATCACTGCAGCCACTGGAGCTTCTGTGGGACTGGAAGTAAACAGAGCTGAGTGCCCGAGCGAGCAGCCCCGAGCCCAGCCCTGCAGCCAGGTGATTTATGGAATATTTGCTTTCCCTGGCCAGCCAGCCAGCAGTTGCCTTTAAGCTGCCATCATTTCTGTGTCACTGGAGAGTCTATTATTGCTCCCATCTCTTACTCATTTTCACTCTGCTCTTTCTGATAATGGAGGGCCAGGCAGGATTCATTACAGCGAGGCTGTCACGGGGCTCCGGCAGTGCCTGCCACTAGCAGGTGTCTTTGGCCTTGTAAATCCTTTCTCTACACATGCCCAGGCGGCCCCAAATTGCATTAAGCTCAGTTACCTGGCGCCTGTACTTTCTTAGGGTCTTCTGTGACAGCCAGACCCGCACAGTTCCTCCAGCAGGAATCTCTCCCAGACCTGTGCAGAAGAGCTCAGGCCTGGGGGCAGCTGGATGAAACTGTCTTGTTTCTCTGGGAGAAACAAGGGCACTTTATCTGGGGGACATCTGTTGCCAGCTGATCGGTTGTGTCTGCAGGCACCAAAGCTGACCTGAGGCTCTCTCTTTCCTGTCCTTTCCCTCGACCAGAATCACAGAATCACAGAATCCCCAGGTTGGAAGAGACCCTCAAGATCATCGAGTCCAACCTCTGTCCCAACACCTCAACTAAACTAAGCCATGGCACTGAGTGCCACATCCAATCTCTTTTTAAACCAGAAACGAGTGGGAAGGAGGAGAAGTGACATCAGTGCAAGGGAGCGCTGCAGCGCAGTCCGTGTGAGCACACCTGTGCTTCCAGCAGCACAGGACCCAGCTCGGTGCCCTGGATTTCAAACAGGAATTTCAAACACTCAGGAATGAGCTGTCCTTGCAGGACTGTCCATGGGGGATGAATGACTGGCCCCTGGGCTCTGGCTAACAGCCCCTGCGGGAGCGATGAGCTGCCCGACCTCTGTTGGGAAATGCAGCTCCTGGCCCAGGCTGCAGCTCCCAGCCCCCAAGGGAGGCTGAGCGGGGATTTCTGAGCAGTGCTGGGTCCTGCCCCCCAGCTCCACCCAGCACTTCTGGGTTCCAGAGCACCCGGGTTTGCCCGTTGCACTGCTGAGCTGGCTGCTGCCTTGTGAGCTCCGTGTGCCCAGAGGAAAGCACGTTTCTAATGCAGATTTGGGAAACCTCTCTCTCCACCCGAGCTACAAACCTTCCCAGGTTCTTCTGCAGCTGCAGTTTGTGCCAGGCTGCAGCAGCCACACCAATGGCAAAGTCGATTCCAGTGTGGGTGTACAGAACACAACACGTGTGTTCATCCTGCTGGAAACTGCAATGACTCCTAAATATATGATTTTAAACGCCATACTTTCACTAGTCTTATCACAGTTTGCAAGTGTCTGATGGCAGATATTAAGTCACATACCAGAATAATTCTTGTATAACTGAGAAATACCTTTAGCATAATTTATGGAGGTTGCTCAGCTGGTATTTACAGCAGCTGCAGCAAATCCAAGATGCAGCTTCAAACAGAACTCACAGCATCTCCGTAAGATGTAGCCTAATACTGTCAGGAAGCGTCAGCTTTAAACAAATAACACTGCACTAAATAAAGATTATGACAATCTAACGCTGATCCTCAAACTTGGGATGTTTAGACACAACAGAATTGATTTTTTTTTCTTTTTTAAAAGAAGAAGGTCAGGCAGGAAACCAGTATTCCAGAGGTCAATCGGTTCACAGCCCTCAAGCATATTTTGCTACATCTTGAAATTTCACTACAGAGAAAACATTATGACCATTTATCTTGTCCTGCCAAGAGGGGAACAGGAGAGATGATGCAGCATCTAAGTTTTGGTGAAGCAAATAACAGCAATTTCACTGCTTGTAGAAAATAATCCCCCAAAATTGCAAAGTTGCACTGGGATAATTTAATGATAAAGCCCGCAGTCATTGCATTGCCTTTTACTGCATTTAACAAGATCATTTATCTTATTTCTTCAGTGTAATCATCTTCTGTGCTCTATTTTCACATAATATCGGTGTTACAGCGACAACCACAAGCCCAACATTGCTTTTCAAAGCAAGGTCTGCTCTATTCTCCCACTCCCACCTCTCTTTAACTTGATTAATCAATTTTGCCACTTTACAGACTCAAGAGAGGCCTTTTTGCCGTTTTAAATGCATTTACCTGGCAAGTCAAAACACACTTTGCAGTGCTGCACAGAGGCAGTTCCAGAGGCAGCAGAAGGGAAGGCAACAGGAGCCCCTCACTGCTCAGCTGAGGCAGTTCCTCAGGAACAGCCACTGGAGTTGTGTTTGGAAACGTGCCCCCTTGCACACTCAGCCATCCCCACTGAAACATGAACCAAGCCTGAGTGAATGAACACCTCCCTGGCATCCAGGTATTCCCAGGCACCACAGACCCAGAGCCCCGGGAGGGGAGCCCTCAAATCCAACTTTGCACGCTCCGATTACGTTGTTTGAGACAACGCCTTCACCAAGACACACATCGGGAGCTCTGAGGTGAAACTTCTGCAGAACACAAAGAAAGGGTGCTTTTCTCCTGCAGAACAGCTGTTCTCCTTTACCTGTGCCTCCAGGAAAAGGCCATTTTATAAACAGTTTTCACTTCAGCAATTAAGCAAGATGTCTTACCAGCAAGCAAATGTTCCAGCAGCCTGTGTGATTGCCTTAATGGAGTTCAAACACTCTTCATCCCACTGCTTTTATCCACCAGCCTGGAATTACATCCCTGTTCTTTAATGCTAAATGCAAATTTCATTTTCTGCTTTGTCCCATCTCCCCTCTGATATCAGATTTCTCCCCTTTTGTCCCTGCTGTGGCAAGGCTGTGGTGATGCCTCGTGGTTTAACCACATCTCTTGATATCAGTGTAAAAGCTGGCCTTGGGAACACAGTATTGCAGAGAGGAGGAAGGATAATAAATTGTGAAGTACATTATTATGAGACAAGAAACAGCTTAGGTAAATAATTAGTGTCTTGCCTTCTGCCATGACAAGGTGTGAATCAGAGGTAACTCGTTGTGCTTCAGCCAAAAACAACCCTTCAAGCAGAACTCGGAGGGGAGAAACAGATTACAGCCCGTGCTGCTGTTTGTTTTTTATTCTCCTGGCTCTGCAAAAAAGAAAATATGATATTCCAGCTGACTGGAATCCCTGACAGAATGCAAGGGCTCATAACGAGTGAACCAACTGAGCCAGAATCTCCCACCACCGGAAACAGCAGAAGGGCTGCTTGTGCCAAAGCTGTGATTGCAGCAAGGTGAGAGCACTGCCCTGCCCTCCTCAGGGAGCTGGGCAGGGACTCAGAGCCTGCTTCCAGGGGCTCTGTGGTGGCCGAGTGCCTCCCACTCCCCAGGCAAGGTGGGCTCGCGCTGATGATGCTGCTGGCTAAATACCTGGGAAGCGATCTCGTGCAGAGAGGGCTGACCTAATGCTTAGTGGGATTAGGGGAATAATTAATTGTGTCCCTTAAGGACGTCACTCACTGAGTGCCAAGGGAAATTGCGTTTCCTTGCGAGCAGGGAGAGCACACCATTGAGGGATATTAACCTCACCAGAGGCTGGGCGAGGATAGAACAGCTTTTCCTCTTGCACAGCCAGGCTGGAGAGGCAGGGACAAAGGGAGAGCACTGCAGAAGTGACCAGAGCTGTCTGGAGCCCCCAGCAGTGGCCACTGGCCCTGGTCCTTTACAGACCTGGTGGCACCTGACTGACCCAGTCTGCAAACCCTGAAGGTGCAAGGGTTTGGAACAAGCAACTGGAATTTGTGCAGTGCTGATGCTTCTCTGGACGAGCCCTGGAGTGCCTGCAGAAGTCCTGGCAGTGCAGACACGATGCCAGGTGGGATCCAGCCAGCATCAAACCCCATCAGAACCTGGGGAATCCTTTGGGGGCATTTCCTAAGGCACCCAACCACACCCCCCTCGCTCCCCCTTGGGGCACAAGCAGAGCTACTGAGGCCAAAAACCAGCAGGGAGAAGTAAGAGACAAGGAGTTCTATATTTTTATACTAATTCTAATATTTTTAAATGATCGTGCTCTAATTGCTCAGGAAACCGTTACTTAAATGTAAATTCCATGAGCAAAGGAAGATAAAACAGGCATTCAAGGCACATTTGGTTTGCACTGAATTAAAAAAAAGGAATTATCTCTTCACTTGAACTGGGTTCCTAGCCTGCAAAAATGCTGTAGATTCCTGAACCTGACGTGTAATACTCTTCTGTGATTAGATTATTAGTTTAATGAATAAAAAAATCATCTCAATGTTTCTTTCTGATTTTGCTGCATAGATTAAAGAAGGAAGCAAGCTGGGAAAGGCTCGTACACGAGCAGTTGGGTTTAACTAAGAATCCATCAGAACCACACTTTAGAGGGCAACTGCGACAACAGCCATTCCCTAAGAGTCAAAAAAAGGTGTTTTCAGTACATAAAATCAGAGGAGCAAACCCCATGTTCTGGACTGAAAGGGAAATGCTCTGCCTGGGTAGGGTGGGGCGAGGAACAGGGGGAGGAGAAACAGTCAGAGGTGACCATGGGAAAACAACAATCACAGGCCAGGAAAAATCCTCAGAGCTTTCCTGCTCAGATCCCGTTCCCATGATGTCTAGAAACTCCTGTTTGCTGTGATCTCCTGCAGGGTTCCTGGGGAAGCAGGGGCCTGGGGAGGTGGCTTTGCTCAGCCTCATGGGTGCTGCCCCAGTGCATACCCACCCCTGCAGCCCCGCGTGTGAGCACGTTCCTGACCCCGAAACAGCGCCGGGGGGCTCTCAAAGAGGTGCTCAAAACCCAGCTCACTTCGTGGTTTTAAAGTATCTTATCTGGGTAGCTAAACAGGCAGAGCTCTGGTCCTGACCTTGGACGCGTGTCCGTTCCTCACGCCAGGTCTGTGAGTTACTCACTGCGCGTGATTCCCTCTGTGCTGGACTGTCCCCGTCCCGTGTCAGCAGGCACCTCCCGAGCCTCTGAACACCACTCTGAACCCCTGGCTGTGCCTCAGGGAGACAGATCACTTTATCTGAGAAGAAGACTTGTTAGTTTTATAGCTGAAAATTCACGTCTTCCGTTCCAAAAAAAGCAGAACGAGCCAACGCTGCAGAGGTCTCGGTCCTTTCCAACTGGCAGGAACCCTGTCAGAGTGCAAAACTTCCCAACTCCAGTGCTCTGGAAATAAGGAGACTAGACTTGGAACTATTTATAATTATTTAATTGGGACTCTTCAGTTAATGCTGCATTAACACTTTGCATAATCTAATCTCTGCCTTACACAAGTGCTATTTTAAGGTCTAAAATTTCACGTCGCAATTTTCAGGATAAAGAATTTTGATTGTAATGATAGAGCAGAGGCTGGCTGAGAAAAGAGGCACGAGACAAGAATGCAAAGCTGTGGTTTCCCTCCCTGGCCACAGCTTTTCTCTTGCACTGTGCTCCACCGAATAAGTAACCTGCAATTAGATTAATCCTACAATTGATTCCAAAAGGTTCAATGATGAAAAACTGTACAGAACCAACATTTAGAAAAAGAATCAAACACTATTTATGCACCAGTAGCTTTGTTAAAAACAGGGAAACAAACCCACTCAAGCCAGAGGAACAAGCCCAAGGTTTAATTTATATAAATTGCAGCCACCTGCTCATTCAATTTCCAAAAGAAAGATTTTCCTGCATGCTCTAAATCAATTTCTCCAGCTAAAGGAATCTCTGGGAGTCTCACTCATTTAATCTTCCATCTGAGGTTGCCAACCTTTCCCCTTAAGCTGCAGATATGATTAGTAAATTAGGAAGTGATTACCTTCACCCAGCCAGCCTGTCTCTAGACAACCAGAGTCACACATCCATTCAGTGCAACAATACAGAAAAAAATGGATAAAGGCAGGAAATCTCACTGCTCTAATAAAGTATTGATTGCTAATGGAGGGACCTGGATTAATGCCTGAGGAATAGAATTCTGACCTAGAGCCTGGGGAGCTGCTGGGACCCTCAGCCTGGCACTAAAGCATTTCCTCAAGGTGTGTTTCCAGCTGATTGTCCCCAGCAGAAAACCAGCCAGCGTCACTTCAAAGACACAGAAGCCAGTGGAAATAATACAAAGAACAGATCGATGTTCCTGGTTCATAACACCCCTTAAATGAGGGCTTGCCTCGCTGTGTTTTGCAGGAACAGGCTTCTCCACGGGGAGCTGGGTTTCTAAACCCACTCACAAGGGACTCACACGACCCAAAGTGCTGCCCAAAGAACCAGACAAACGTGGTTTTTCCTCCATAGGTCATCTGCTGCCTCAAGCAAGAAGGTTTGTCTGGTGTGGAGCTGTTTGCAGGTCACCAGCACATCTGGCACTCACTTACTGGGCCCAAAGCATCCCTGGTGTGATGCCACAGCCACACGGGGACAGAGAGCCCTGCTGATCTCTGCAACGCCTTTACAAGTACTTTGCAAATATTTCCTCATGTTCGAAATGATTCTTTCATTTTATTTCTAATTCTATTACTATATTTCTAATATGCTGTCTCATATAGAGACATATTCTAATCTCTATATGAGACCTATTAGAATATGTCTCATATATATATGAGATATTCTATTTATATATATAATATTTCTAATGTGCTGTCTCGGAGGGATCACTCGTGGCAGGATATATTTAGGAACTGCAGGATGCTGGACTAGCACTGACAAATTTGGACATCTTCCTGTCACTTCCAATCACAGCTCGTTGTAACAGAAGAGCAAGGGAGGAACAGGATTGGATTTACAAGCCACTGTTGTTTTATGTCAGTTGAGATTCTCCACTGCTGCTGCTCATGACTGAGATTTCTTTACTAGTTAGATACTTTATTTGCTAAAAGTATGCAAGAAGGGCCCCACTGCCAAGAGCTTTTACAATTTAAAGCAGGTTTGTGGCAGAACCAGCAGAGTGAGTGTGGTTCTGTCCTGCTGAGCTCTAATATGTGGCATCAGGATGTGAAAAGTTAAGGAAAGGATTAAGGAAAACATGTCCTTCTCTGAACTGGACGTGCAGTGTGCCATCCCTGCCTGTGACACACACAACCCAGTGCCCAGGTGCCCAGAAATCTTCACACCCATTAAACAATAACCACGCCCTGCCTGGGAGGAACTCTCAGATTGGCTTTGCCCATCACACCACGTCACAAACCCACAGCAGGATGAAAAAGCAGGGCTCTGGGGTCTCAGTTATCACAGAGATTTAACAACTTCAGGTATCTTTTTCCCTCTTTTCGATAAAGTTTTGCAGGTGGTGGAGCTTGTGGGAGATGAGAGGCAGTGCCTCTAAACTTCCCTTTGCGTTTTAATTAAGCCTGAATAGTAAAAACTAAACAGCTATTTGCTAAGATTAGCATAATTCTAAAAAATTATTTAAAATATTTAAATAAATAATTAAATTTAAAATTTAAAAATAATTTTAAAATTATTAAAAATAAAAATATTGAAAAATTATTAAAAATGCAAAATCAAATTAAGTGACTTTCTGTCACGAGTTGCCAGTGAGTGAGTGCAGTGAGAGAGGTCACATCCCCTCCTGCACACGGGGTCACTCCCTCACTTCGGGGGAGCTCAGAGCAGCTCTGCCCACGTCTCACCCTGTGTGGCCTCAGGAAAACTCTCCAAAACACATTTTAGCACCTGCTAAGGGGTGCTTTACATCCTGGCTGGTGTGCACCTCAGTATCCTCATTTATACTGCGGATTTGTTTGTGGCTGATGAACACAGTGTATGGTTTATTATAATAATATGATAATAATGGTTTATTATTGAACATTAATATGAGTTACTCGGCCGTGCAGACTCGGAGCCTGTGCTGCCTTGTCCAGCAGTAATTCCATGTGGGAACCCCACTGGTTCTGCCAAGGAAGGGAGCAGGAAGCTGAGCACTCAGAGTAGAGGGAATTTCTATTGTAGCCAAGGATGCACACACTGAAATCAGGCGTGGCCTTGCCCGTGGCTTGTTCAGCAGGAGATTTATGATGATGCCCAGAAGTACCTTTGAATCTAAACAAGACCATTACCTTAAAGCTAAAAACATTTGGTTTTGGAAGAAAATTATCACCATTTAGAATTTTGAGCTGACACTTCCTCCAAATATTTTTACAAACAATTTAGTGACAATTCCTCCCTATTTTTTTCTTTTTTATTTTCACAGTGTTGGGATCAAATCTGAACTGATTTCTCAACCAGTCCTTTAGAGTTTTATTTCCCCCTTGCACGAAATCTTTAGCATTTCCAGCTCCTACAAAACCAGACAGGAATTTGGAGGGCTCTGCTGTAAATATACAAGTTGAATTCCCTTAAGCACGAGCCACTGGAACTTGGGTGCTGCTGTTCCACTCCAGTGCTCATCTCATTTGCAGCCCAGGCCACGGCTTGGGATGATTTTTTTTTTTAAAGAGCAAAATGACAAATAATTGCAGGTAATGCCATGCAACTTACCATGAAATCAATACAGCAAAGTGAGGGAGGAATATTAAAAGCGAGAGCGTGTCCCTGCTCGTGGTGGAATGTAGCACACAGCAGCAATGGTTAAGGAATAAAAACATTTGACTGGATTGCAGGACCTTTGCTTGTGGTCTCTGGGATGCCGTGGCACAGCTCTAGCTCCATCAGGAGGCATTACAGCCTCATGGGCCACCCCTGTTCTCTCAGGGCTTTCACGTCGGGCTGTTGAATTGGAAAAGACTTGACCAGAATCCCCTATAACTATAAATACCAGCACAGTGCAGGAGACAGGGAGGAAAGGACACACGGTGAAATAAAGAGAACCATGTTGAGAATCACGCAGCTGCTGGAAAGGGCAAAGCCCAGCTGGTGCAGAAACGAGTATGTTCCATTTCTTTCAGGATTTGCTTTCATTACCTTCACAATGACTAAGCCTCCACTTTGTTTTCAGGGACTTTTGAAGCTAGAGCACCCAAATATTATATTTATCAAAATATTTATCACTGAAGATACTGATCCCACTGCCAGCAAGAGCAGAACCCAATCTTTATGTCAGCCAACAGCAGGGAATAATGCCTGCAACCCCAAAAAACCCTTCCACGGGAAAGGTCAGAACTGGCTGTGAATGTGACCTGTCAGAAAATGATAAAAAATGCCCCAAACCCCTGTGCTAAAGCAGGAAAACCACTTTGAGGGGTTCCTGCTGCTACTGGAGCTCAGAGACAGCTTCATTACAGAGGAGGGCAGAGCTACAAGGCTTCTACAGCCACACACAACCTGTGCAGAGAATCACAAACAATCAGGGATAGAATTAAGTTTAATTAGATTGCATTTGGAAATCTCAGTTTCTGTGGACAGAAGGTGCCAGAGGAAAACAAATCACTTTTTTTTTAAATTCATCCTATCATGCCTTTCCTTTGTAGCACACACTGTGCAGAAGAGCAGAGTGCTGGGGGATTTGGGCAGCTCTGGATATCTGCTTTGTTCTAGTTCTTTTCACAAACTTGAGGCAACTTCATGAGCATGGGTCTGATGGTCCTGGCAGGGACAGCACCAGAGAAGCCTGCAAATGTACACCAGTGTAAAACTGGGAGTTCTCAGATCAAATCTGCCATTTGTTGTGTTCAGAACGGAAGAAAACCCAGTCTGAACCTCCACATTTGAAATTAAAGGTTTCTTTAAGAAAAGCCAGTTATAAAAATATTATAAAACACCCACTTTCAACTTTTATTCCCCTTCCACACTGTGTCAAACCACAGAGGGAGAAAACATTACCATCATCTAATTCCAGATTTCTTGCCTAAGGATTTTAAGAGCAAAGCGGAGAACTCTGTGCCCTTCCCCACCCCTCGGGACTGTTGTGGGGGCAGGGGAGAGGTCTGTGAGCAGAACCTTTGCACAGAGGGATTGGGGTCTGTATGGGAGGAAGCTGTAGGAGATGACCACGTCCTCTAACAGGGCTGTGATCTCCCAGGGCTCCCCCGAGAGGAGGAAGGCTCAGGCAGACCTGAGAGAGGAAGAGGTGTGCGAGGGAACGGACACGATCTCCCCGCAGACGTGGGATCCAAGTTCACCCTTGTTTTCAGAGGCAGCAGTGATTAATGGAGTACAAGCAGAGGAGACATGAGTGAACTTTAACAAACTCTGGAGCAAGCTGAGAGATCTGATTTGTGAGCTGTGTTCTCTCTGTGGGCCTTTCCCATCTCTGCACCATAAATACGCACGCTGGCTGCAAAATGAGACAGAGAATTCTGTCGTGGCCTTACAATCTCTGATCCTCCTCCCTGTTCATCTCGCCTGTCTGTGCATGTCTCGCCCTCTTCTCTGGGTAATTTATGGCCATGTTCTCTTTGTAAACTAAGCTGGAGGAAGGAACAGAAGAACTCCTTGTCGGGCACCGTGAATGCCGATGAACTCCCGGGCCCTGCTGCCTCTCACACACCTCCTGCTCCTGCCAGGCGTGACCTGGGTAGGGCACGTGGCCATTTTTACCTCTGCCCTGAGGAAGGGGCAGTTCGTGGCTACCCCGAGAGGCACAGCAGGGATTCAGCCATACCTCAGCCTCCTGCTCCTGGGATTTTTTGGTGTGGAGCAGCTGACCTCTCCTCCCGCGTGCAGCTCCTCGAGTGGGCTCCAGCAGGGACAGGGGGGCAGAGCTCTGCACCCTCCATCTCCTGTGGGGCTCCTGCAGCAGGGACAGGGGGCAAAGCTCTGCACCCTCCATCTCCTGTGTGGGGTTCTGCAGCAGGGACAGGGGGGCAAAGCTCTGCACCCTCCATCTCCTGTGGGGCTCCTGCAGCAGGGACAGGGGGCAAAGCTCTGCACCCTCCATCTCCTGTGGGGTTCTGCAGCAGGGACAGGGGGCAAAGCTCTGCACCCTCCATCTCCTGTGGGGCTCCTGCAGCAGGGACAGGGGGCAAAGCTCTGCACCCTCCATCTCCTGTGGGGCTCCTGCAGCAGGGACAGGGGGCAAAGCTCTGCAGCCTCCATCTCCTGTGGGGCTCCTGCAGCAGCTCAGTGCTCTGTTCTCTCCTCAGGAGCTGCAGCCTCCAAACAAGGCACGGCAGGGGCACGGAGGGTCTCTGCACTCTCCCCAGGGTCCCCAAATAAGCCTGGGACAATAATGTTTACAACAGCATTTCCTGCTCACACGTTGGTAACTCAGCTCCAGAGGAGCCCGGCCCATGGCACAGCCAGAGACAGGCAGCAAAACACCACAGGAATTGGGGTTTTTCCCCTCGGGGCTGTAACTGCAGCCCCTGTGAGTGTTTACAGCAGTGCCTGGCCTCTGCAAGGTCCGAGATGGCAAAATGTCACAGGCTTCCTTCAGCACCTTTAGCTGGGTGGGCGCTCTGGGAAATAGTTCTGAAGATAATGAATTAATCAGCAATCAACAATTCATTCAAATTATCGTAGGCGTGACCTGGGTAGGGCACGCAGATTTTCTAGGAAACAAGAAAGCAGAGGTTTTTTGCCTTTGTGTGTGTGTATGTGTGCACCACACCGGGTTTTGCACAGTTTGGCAGCTTGAGCAGACTGATATTATTGCAGCAATTCTTTAATTTTTGCCCTTTGAATTCCACCCTTTTTGCTAAAAAAAAAAAAAAAAAAAAAAAAAAAAAAAGACA
>VZRQ01009502.1:249517-353222 GCA_013397975.1 Machaerirhynchus nigripectus | reverse complement strand
AAGCACCAAGAATACAGAAGCTGCAAAAAGGTATAACAGGGGTATAAAAGAAAAGACAAAAGTCATCATGGCATCATTTCCCCCCTTTCATCATGGCATCATTCCCAGCAAATGAAAAGTGCATCTCGGAGCAAACAAACACCTGCAGCAGCTCAAAGTGCCACTCGTGTTTACGCTGCAAGGAAAGATGGACTGCACTCAGCTGAGAGGAGGAGCTGATGTAAGGTGGGTCAAATACCTGGGGCTCAGAGCTCTGCAAACCCATGAGAAATGAACGTGTTTGCCTTGCAGAGGATATTCAAACAGCTAAATGAGGGTTCAGGTCACCTCCAGCACCTTTGTGTGTTTGGTGGAATTCCCTTGACTGCATCCCGGTGTGCTGAGGGAGATATATTCATAAACACAGGGGTGTTTGTAGGATAAAGGAAAGCTTCTTTCCTGACAGATGTTCCTCAGCGCAGGGAGCATCCCCTGTGTGGTGTTTGTACATCTTTCACTTTGGCTGGGACAGCAGGTGACAGTAGACACCGGTGTTGCACCAAGAAGTCCAATTATCCTGGTGACAACCTCCACACAGACAAAGCTCCAGCTGCTTTTTAGGGTTTCAGCCTCTTTGAGTCAGTGGGCAAACCTGACTTCAGTGGGCTCTGTATCAGAGCCCTCCAGACAGACCATTTCCTGCAAGAAAACCCAGCAGATTCAACACAAACAGCTCTCTGGAACTGAACTCAATTACTGCTTTGACAAGCCTGTACTTCTTCCATTTCATCACGGACTTGGTGAGAAATTCTGTGCTCTTTCCTTTCTCCTGCAAATATTTAAACACATGCACTGTTTCATTATTACTTTTCTCTATCTCTCTCTTTTTTTTTCCCATTTCCCTGCACAAGATCCATGCCCCAAAGGGATCAAAACAGAGCAAGGGTAAATGATAGCTTATTAAAAGAGGGAAGGGAAATACTCCTCTGATGACTCCTTTGCTTCTCTGTCCACGGTTATACCCTGCTTTCATGGCACTTAATGACCAATTTTATCATGAACTGCAAGGCACTTGTGTGACATTGTTGACCTGATTTTGGTCAGTGCTGCAGAGGCTCCCACTCTTACAGGAAAAGTGTTTGTAGGATAAAGGAAAGTGAGTGTGTAACAGGCTGACCATGGGCCAGCCTAACTGGGAATTCTAACTGGGAACACTGCACAATCCATGCTGAGCTGAGCAAGAGGACGAAGTTTTGCCAGGAACCAAAGCCAGTGTGTTGTGTCCAAAAGAACCCTTGCGAATCATTCCCTATGATTCAGTCTTTTTGTACTTTTTGAATTACTTTTTTTCTCCTTTTCCACCCATAGTTTGATTATTATTGGTTAAATCAGGGAGTACAACTTGCAAAAGCAAAGAATTACAGGCTAAACAACGTGGAAGTCATTTTCTGGAGCTTTCAGCTTGGATACTCGTGGAACTAAGCACAGAAAATTAGGAACTGCTATTCAGTTATTTTGTATTCAAAGGGGATCCTCATCAATTAAACCTCTTATAGATATTTGGATGAACGATGAAGTTTGCAGAGTTTATTCCCGATTATAAAAATAGATAAAGGAAGAAAACCTATAAAATCAACTATCCTAGGGAGGATAAGTAAAAATGGCAAGCACTTAAATTTTCTTTTAATAAACTATTTAGCAATATTTATCTAATGATTACCCAATTCAGCTGCTGTAACACTCTTTAATAACTCATAAAGCATATTTTACAGCAGCCATGAGATTTAATGCCATCACAGAGGAAGGAAAATCTATGTTGACATGAAGCTTCTGAAAGCAATGGGAAAAAATGAAGCTGAGGTTTCTGGATGGGAAAAATATTTTTTTTTTATTGAGGTAAATGCTTTCTATCACCTTCTTTGTCTGTGTGCTGTAGCCAGGCAGCTATTATATGCAATTTGAGTCCGTCACTCGAGGAGTGTGATGCATATTAGAGTGGGTAAAAGTAGTTGTGAGCAAGTTAAATTTAGCCCTTATTACCTGCATTATGTTAATGCCTCTGGGTGCTAACAGACTGAAAGCTGCTGTGATAGACACTGTACAAGCACACAGCAAGACAGGAGTCATTCAGGGCATGGACTGAATCAAAATAGACAAGACACAAAAAGGGTAGGAGGCTTGGAGATGAAAGCAGAGAAAAATAAAGAACGGCAGAGCCGAGGGAAAAAACGGCTCAGGATTTTTTTTTTTTTTTTGGCAAAAATATATTTCATCTGTAAGTGAACATTTGTCAAAGCCACAAAATGTTTTCAGGAGTGATATTCTTCCCTGGGCATGTGAAAGAGAGAGCAGCTAGTGCAGACCCAGCTTCAAATCTCATCTTCGAGGATTAAAAATTCGGATCTTTGGCCTCCTAAGGAGTGACCTAGTGGCCAGGCTGCTGGGGTTCCTCTGGGACGTGTGCATGAAGACCAAGGAGCGAGGCTTTTCCAAATGCCACGGGATCCCACGGCGTGGGAAAAGGCTTTCCGAGCCGTCTCTCACCAGGAACGTCAGCCCGTGCCCCGAGGGGCTCCCCCTCCCCAGGTGCCCCCAGAGCCCCACGTGCAGGCTGACACTCTTTGTCTTCTCCTCTGATTGCTTCCATCTCTCCCAGCCACCACAACAGCTGCTCCCTGCGGAGCTCAGCTCTCTGTTCTGACCTGATGAAGCAAAGAGCTGCAAATCTGGAAACTTCTTGAAGTACATGCACAGGGAGCCTGTTTTTGTTGAGAGTTGGAACCACTGTGAAACAGCTCACTGACAGGAAAGGGGAGGGAGCTGAGGCAGGGCCTGGGACACTCGTGTGATTCTCCCACTGAACGAGTCCTCGGGGCAGGGGCAGTCTCTGGGCACCAAAGGACACGAGGAGGGGTGAAGTAAGAAGATGTAGCAGCAGCTGTCTAACCTGTACCAAAAACCCAGAGGGATTTTCTGCCACATCCTGATGTTATGGTTAAGGGCTGGAAACACTGAGCATCCACCTGAGTTTAACTCAGTGTGCCAGGCACAGCTCGTAGGAGGGTTTCACACAGCACCTCAAACCAATCCAAAACTACCTGGTAGGGCACCCAGATCTGTCAATAACCACCACTGAGCTGTGAAGGGCTCCCATGGTAACTCACAGCTGCCATAAGGGAGGGAGGGGGGGAAGAAAAAACTGATGCTGGTCTATTGATTATGGCCATACACTGTTTTATTTAACAGCTAAATGCTTGTACACCATGACTGAACACCAGGAGACACACAGCATGGATGTGTGTGGGTACCAGATTTGTAGCTGGCAAGCTCTATCATACTGTGGCTTTATTTCTTTGGCTGTTCCAGAACCTCCACGTTAACGCCCTTTCAGGGGGCTGCTGCACGGTGACAGGCAACAAGAGCATTCCCCCGTCTGAGGAGCTGGGCTGGCTGTCACCACACAGTGGTTTGAGGCTTCTCTCTAGCCTGGCATTGCAGGGATGTTAAAAAATGCTCCCCCAGGAACAGCCTCATTCCTCAGTGCAGCAGCAAACAAAGTGCTGTCATTTTGGTGAGTTTTGTTTTGAAGCTCCTACAAGAGCTGATGGCATGCCTGAAGGAAGGCAAATATCTCTGAGCTGTCTGTGTTTCCCCAGAACTCCTACGTTCCAGCGGAAGAAAAATTGAAACTTCTTTCCCTGTCCCCTCTCCAATTGTGTTTGTGCTCCCTGGCTGCCTGGGAGGCTGTCTGATGTCACCACAGGGTACGTGATAAAAACGGATGCATCAGACACATTTTCCTCTGGCAACTTAATTTTAACAGTGTTTGCACTTTACTGAGCTTAACAAAGGCAAGGGAAGGCCCGGTGGGTGCAGCCCTGGGATCTGTGTCTGGGATCTATCAATGGCAATGTGCTTTCTGCAGCACTGGAGCACAAGGATGGATGGCAAAGGGGTATGTAACACTTAGGTATTAACACATAAGCTTTGATATTTTGTCACTTTTCCCCACCTCGTCCGATGCTGTTGAAAGCCATCCACAGCAAATCGGCTTCCCTGGATTCACAGCACCCAGCCCTGTCCCTGCCTCTGACAGAGCTGCACCTTGCTTGTCACAGCCACTGCTGCCACCCTGCCACTGCACAGAAGCGTGGCAGCAAGGAAAGCTGATGGCAGCCTGGGCCCAGGAGCAGAAAGGGGTCTCAAACTGTGGATGGTTTTTTAAATGAGCTCCTTTTTTCTCTCTGTGTCGGGCAGATGGAGCTTCCTCCAGTTCTCTGACGGATCAGCCTGAGCCTGGAGCTGCCCTCCCTGCTGAGGCTGGCTCTGCGCCCTCGCTTGTCCCCAGCCCTGCAGAACCCAAACTGTCCTGGCCCATGGAACCTCCCAGCTCCTCCCAGCTCCTCCCAGCTCCCAGCCCGGCTGCCTGGGCACAGCACAGGGACAGTGAGGGCAAGGCACAGTTCCAACCCTGTGCAGGAAACCATTCTCCTGTAATCAAGTGCTGATAGCAAAGCAAGAAGCCTTAGTCTGGCCAGTACCTTTCCTTCATTGTCAATTCACCTTCCTAAGCACTTCCTCAATTTTCCTACATTTTCAAAGAACTGAATTAACAAAAGTAAAGGGGTCTAATGAAGTGGTCAGATCAATCCCACGGACATTGAAATTAAAACAGTCCTGAAGAGCAAAGCATCTGAACCTGTCTCAGTTTGGAGCTGAATTTGTGCCAGCAACAAACAAGTTACACAGCCAAGGTGAGTACCAAGAACATTGCTTGGCAATTTGCTCCAGCAGGTTATATGGCCCCTACTCATATAAAGGCTCCAAGGCTTTAATTTATTTGTCCTCACAACATATTACACTGGGGAGAGTGAAGAAATATTTCCCCATTCATTAGTCAGAGAGGAACTGAGAGGCCAGAGCAACACAGAGAATATTCAGCCACTTAATTCCCACTGAAATGGCATTAAGGGGCAACGAGAACAAGTTACACGCTCACATAATTTATTTACCTATATTGCTATTGCCAATAAGACTCAACAAAAACATACCAGGGAAGCATAACCTGAGCATCTTCTGCAACAGGAGAGCTCAGCAAAAATACATCAGAGCAGGTACCAAACACCCTCCTTCATTTGGCCTGTCCCTGACCCTCCATGTTTCTTAGTGACTGATTAATATTTATGCAAACCACCACTTCAATTAGAAACCTGGTGGGATTAATTGGATGGAAAACTACTTGCAAAGCAGCACATAAAGGGAAAAAAAAATAATCAAAGAGAGCTTTTCTCTCTTTTGTCTACTGCCACCAAAATAATGCAGGCGGGTACAGGTTTGGCACAGGGATGTACCCCCGGAAGGGTTCCAAACTAATAACCTTTGGAATGGGTTTGCAGCCCCGGAGAGGCAGCAGGGATACACCAGGGAATCAGGTTTGATGGAAGCTGAAGCACTCCTTCAAGCAGCCAGCTCTACACAAAATGTCCCAGGACCACAGCCAGCCCCTCCGCTCAGAAAATCTCTGTTTTCACTGATTTACCCCCCAGGTCCACAGGCTGCGTGAGCCTGCACGAAGGGAGCGTGGTGCAGCGATGCTGGGACAGCAGATCCTGGGCAGCGGGAGCACAGGGTGGCTCTGGGGGCACCCCGTGCCCCGGCTGTGGCTGCTGGGACTGAGCCCATCCTGGGGAGTGGGAGCACAGAGTGGCTCTGCGGGCACCCCGTGCCCCGGCTGTGGCTGCTGGGAGCACAGGGTGGCTCTGGGGGCACCCCGTGCCCCGGCTGTGGCTGCTGGGACAGCAGTTCCCCAGAACGGGAGCACAGAGCGGCTCTGCGGGCACCCCGTGCCCCGGCTGTGGCTGCTGGGACAGCAGTTCCCCAGAACGGGAGCACAGAGCGGCTCTGCGGGCACCCCGTGCCCCGGCTGTGGCTGCTGGGACTGAGCCCATCCTGGGGAGTGGGAGCACAGAGCGGCTCTGCGGGCGCCCCGTGCCCCGGCTGTGGCTGCTGGGACTCGGGAGCGGGAGCACAGAGTGGCTCTGCGGGCACCCCGTGCCCCGGCTGTGGCTGCGTGGCTGTGCCAGGCGCTGTGCCCGGGGACAGCGAGGCCCTGGGCACCCCAGCTTTGTGTCCCTGCCACCACGCTCCCGGAGGGCACCAGGCAGAGACTGCAGTTAGTGTTTCGTGTGCGTGTGTGTGGCTGCTTCGTATCTGAAAGAACACCAAGAGGAAAGAGAGACAGCTTCAAGTGACTTCAGGATGGATTAAAGCCCTTGCTGCAGACTGCATGCCATGGAATTCCTTCTGCTCCCTGTGATGCCATGATGATTTTTGTCTTTTCTTTTATACCCTTGTTATACCTTTTTGCAACTTCTGTATTCTTGGTGCTTTTTTCCTACATTCTTGGACTTGTTTGTTAAGCTCAGAGACTGAACATTTTAGAGGCTTTGTAGTTAGGGTGCCAGTGTGCCCAGGCCCCAAGGTCCTCTCCAGAACACATTTTGTAAACTAAGATAGAACCATCCAGGGGAGGGTTCCTTGGAGATGGGGGCTCATTCGAGCCTCTCATTGGGGAATTTTTGATAGATATGCTAATTAGTAAGACCTAGAATGTAAAACCAGAGATAGAGGAGGGGATTGGGGTGGCCATTGCGGGGGTGCATGGAGGTGTATTCGACCTGGTCGTGGTGCACCTAAGGATCCTTACAATAAATACCAAGGTAATGCCCTTTTCCCCTTCCAACCGTGTTCGCCTCTTGATTTTAAGACCAGGAAAAGGCATCACCTGAGCGCCTTGCAGTGGGCTCCTGCAACACATCTCCTACGGACCACAAACCTTCCCAGTCGCAGGAAACTCCACATCACAGACAGGAGACTGCGCTTTTCCGAAAGGCAGTAATTCCCCAAAGGCACCCTGCCTCCCAGCTTTGCCTGCTAGTGCTGCTCTCCCCCAGAGAACAGGACCCCCAGGCAGACCTAGGGCAGGATTTCACCCAGACCCACCAAGTGCTGCACAGAAAAAAAAGGGAAGAAATTGTTTGCTGTGGGGTTTAGGTTTAGTCTATATTTAGTCAATGGCTTAACAACATTTCAATTGCGAGAGAGTTGTGAAGAAACTACTTTCATAATACACAAACTCACTAGCAGTAGAAAGAGAATTCTCCCCAGGCTCATACCCATGAAAATAGAGATGCAGTAAGAAATTAGGTCTCTGCAATTCAAGAGAACATTGTAAACATATATTCCCATTTTCTTTGTGAGTTTTTCCTTTGTATCTCCAGCCATGTATCACCTAAGCTAAAAACTGAGCCATGCAGTGGAATATTTACTACTAAGCCCTGGAATATTTGCTGCTCTTGCACACATCCAGGAGGCCTCAGGTCACAACCAGTGCCAAAAGCTGTGGGATGAATATACAGAGTCATCAGTTCAGGGACAAGCAGAGCCAAGAATAAAGCCATATTGTTAATCATTCTGGCTCATCCTATCGGGGTGACCACAGCCAAGCCCCAGCCTGGCTGTAATGTCACTCCAAGGTGAGAGCCCACATGCTCTGGTGTGCAGTGCAAGAAAGGATGTGTGAGTGAGGGAAGTAGGATCAAACATGGAACAAAGCAGGAGGTTTTGCATTGTTTTCCATCCAAACTCCCTTTACCTACATCACACATTACTGTAGGACTTGGTCATTTTCCCATAATACTTTAAATAATTGCCTACACCTCTCATTTGCTGTTTGGGCACGGATTTTACCTGCCCAGAGCAATGCCCTCTGAACCTGCCTTGTCTCTCATTCTCCAAGTGTAGCCCTCCTCAGACACAAGGAACCTGGATCTTTCATCACTTTTCCTACAAGTTCCATTCTGTTACCTCAGAGAAACTTTCTGACCACCTGCACCTGAGTGAGAAGTAGGCCCTAATCCTTTTCTACGTCCATGAGCTTCCCAGTTAGATTCACAGATGAATATATAAAAATTAGAGATTTCTTGTCAGAAATCAAGTTCCAATTGTTGAAACAGTGGGCCAGTTGCTTGAAAAATAAATACATCTCTCCTCTCTCCTTTTTCTTGCCAATGGATCATGTTTTTCCTCAAATCCTGGCTTCAAATATCACCACAGTGAAACGTTGCAAAAACGTGAGTAAATCAGGCCTTCAAAACAAAAGAAAGTTTGAAACTTATAAATGGAAAGCTCAGCTTCACTCTGCTATCCTAAAAATGCTTATTGTGGGTGACAGAAATAACCGTTTGTCAAAGGAAAAAAAAATTAAATGGGGCCTTTTTATTTCAGCCTAAATTATTTAGCTGATGTTTATTACCTCTGCAAAACAGAGCGGGGAGCCGTGCCCCAGCTGAAGCAATCGTGCTGCTGCACCTACGGCAGCCCCGGTGTGAAACGTCTCCCTCAAGACAGCTCTCAGAATTTCAGATTCCTGGAGAAAGAGCCTCTGCAGAGGCACTGGCACAGTGGGTTTGAAGAGCTCCATTCCACTCTGGCTGCTTTTCCACTTTTGGCAGGCAGCGAGGAGCTGGCGGCGTGAGCTCCGCGTTTCATTTGCTGCTGCTTTCAAACAGCTCCTTGCGACGCTGGCTCGCTCCCGCTGCCTTTTTGGAGGTGTTTTCTGCTTTGATGGACAAGATGTTGGGTACGTGCTTCCTTCTAGCAGCAGGATTCACAGATCCCTGCGCCCTGCTGGCAGCTCCAGCGGGAAGTGGCTCGCTATGCGCTCTGGGCGTGCGCTGCTTCTGGCAACCTTGGCGCTCAGCAGAAGGAATGTGGGATGCCTTTGGCTAAATGCCCTCCCCAACCCCTAAAAAAAGGCACCTTGTCAGTGGTTAGCAGTGCTGCCAGGATGGGAATTTGCCTCTCAGCTTCTACTGAAACGGCTGCAGTTGGAGTGGGCCGAGGCTGCTTCGAGGAGGGGTTTTCTACCTGAATCCCGCCCCGCGTGAGCTGGTGCGGCTCCAAGAAGGTCAGGGAAAACCCTGTTCCCTGCACAATCCAGGATCCCCCCGGGCTGGCTCTTGGCATTTCTTCTCCTCCCCTGCCCTTCCTGCTGCTCCTTTCCCGTTATAGCACACAGGGCGAGCCTGCCCTGCTGTCACAGGGTTTCTCTGAGCAGCTCGGGACAGCCGCTTCCCCAAGGTGCAGAACTTCCCTTCCCACCTCCACGGCTGCTTTCTGCTTAGACAGCAGATGGAACAGCTCCCTGTGGGGGAAGGACAGCTCTGCCACAGCCTGAAATCCCACACAGACAGACACAGCCTGAAATCCCACGCAGACAGACACAGACAGAAATCCCACGCACACAGCGCTGTTCCTCCTCGGCTGCCCACCCCCAGGAGCTGAGCTCGCCCTCCTGGCTTTGCCCTCATTAGGAGGGTGTGGGTGCTGCCCTGACAGCTTACCCGGGCCCATCCTGGCACTGCCACACTGCTGGTGATGCCAGCAGGGTCACAGCACCCTCCTGGCTGCCCCTCCACCACCACCATGCACAGGGGGGGAACAAAGAGACGCTGAACACAAAATATGGATGTGATGTCCCAAAAGCTCAGCTCTCCCTGCAGCTCTCACAATTACCCTCCAAAGCTCCCTCACGCACACACATAAACAGATATTTGTATATTTATGGCTTCGTTCTTGGGTGGAGCAGTCACCTTCAGTGCTGACATGCATCTGACTTGGGATTTAACATCCTGAGTGTGTGCTACAGTAAGAGATCCGCAGGGCAGGGCTCATCTGGAAAATCTTTAGGCTGAGCTAAACTCAGAAGCGACAAACCTGCTGTTGGCAGAAGATGTCATTTTTGGGGGGAGTGCTAAGCGTCTGTCAGCCATCCACATTTCTGTGTCACCAGGCATCCCCAACAAACCTCAGCCCAAATGTGTTCCCTGTGCTTCTGCAGGCCGGCCACGGGCCCTTTGCCATTGCTGCAGAGCACAGCCACGAGCCATGGATCATCCCTTCCCATCCATCCGAGGGGATCCTGCTGCTCGGTCCCTGTGGGCTTTGAAGGGGGCAGGAATGGCCAGCCAGGTTCTGCTCCTCCCAGCGCCCCTGCCCAGCAGTGCTGAGCAAAGCACTTCCAGTCAGGAAATGTCAATGTCAGGAGCACTTGGAGCAGCACAGAACCTCCAGTGAGCGGTCACACGCTGTGACACCGCCACGATCTGCTGGAAAGTGATGCCATTTTTCACCCGTGACAGGAGTCAGAAGTTGTAACGAAAATAATTTACTTTATTAAGTAACCCGACCTCAGTGAAGGCAGTTTCCCGCACACTTTCATTGTTTCCCTCGTGGATGAGGCAGCTTTGTCCCACTGTAACCACAAACTTCACACACATACTGACAGGGCGAGAACCTGCAGGATCAAAATAAAGATGTTTTCAAACCTGGAGCCACTGAATGGGTTTGCTACAGTCTTCAGCACCACCAGGACTCACATCACTGTTACTCCACCTCCTCGCAGGCAAAACACGTGCTTTTGTCACATCTAACATTGGAGCCAAACTTCATATTTGCTACCTGAATACTAGATTTTCTTCTCCTAATTTCATAAGGAAGACAAGATCAACACCACTGTCAAAAGATTTCACTTTTTTTGACATTACAACTGAGGAATTTGAGAGAGGAACTACTACATTTTTAAAGTTTATATGTAAAAGAGGTGCAAAGCTAATATTACCCATCTATGATAATTTTAAAATAAAAAATTCCCCACTCGAAGCCTGAGAGAGACAATAATTTTCTTCACATGTGGTCAGAGGGTCACTGTGGAAATTAATGTGGTAAATTAGGAACTCTCCTCCTTTTTTTTTTATTACCACCTATTTAGCTGAAGAGGTAAATAAATAAGGAAACATGAAAAAGGATGCAGCCCACAAAGAACAAATGCACATTCCTACACTCAAGCCCAACCATTTTTTACAAGTGCAGAGTGAGAGACACAAACTGGTCCCTTTTATGCAGAAAGGAAGAAATCTGAGAGGGTCAAAAGCAAAATACGAACCAAAAGTTCAAAAAGGAAACACAAACAGTCGTTTAGCTCCAAGCCATGGCACAGCCAAGTCATCCCCTGCTCCCTCAAACTGCAGCGAGCTTTGGGAACCCCACTGCAGGTAAAAAGTTGACTCAATCCTGCACTGAGAAAGATCAAAGAATTAAACTTAGGAGGCGAGGTTGAAAGATCTGGGGCTGTGCAGACTGCAGAGCAGACGGCTGAATGCAGGGATAACAGCCTTCAAAGGACATAAAAGGCTGCTGGAGGGAGAGGAGGAATAAGCAGGGTTTGTGTGCTTATTTTAGGGAGGAGCAGTAGTAATGGGCTGCATCTGCAGCGGGGGAGAACGAGCTCCAACGCAGGGAGCATTCTGTAAAACCGAGGACAGCTGAACCCTGAAATAGATCCCGTGGGGAGGGGGAATCTCCGCAGTTTTTAGGGATGTGCTGGGCCAACACCACGGGGGTATTTCCTCGTGCCCGCGGGAGCCCGGGGAGGATCTGTGCCACAGACACGGCTCGGGGCGAGCTGGGGAGCCCGGGAATCCTGCACAGACATTCCAGAGCCCCCAGCCCCATGGGAGAGCACGTGGAGTGTGGGCCTGGGCAACAGCCACAGCATCCCGGCCTTGGGAAGGGAGGGGTGGCAGGGATGGAGCATCCCGGCCTTGGGAAGGGAGGGGTGGCAGGGATGGAGCATCCCGGCCTTGGGAAGGGAGGGGTGGCAGGGATGGAGCATCCAGGCCTTGGGCAGGGAGGGGTGGCAGGGATGGAGCATCCCGGCCTTGGGAAGGGAGGGGTGGCAGGGATGGAGCATCCCGGCCGGGTTTCCCACGGTGGCTGCAGAGGAGGTGATGTCCAGTGTCACCCAGCCTCTGGGAGCTGGTGCTCCTGAGACACGGATGAATTTGTGGAATTTGGAGCCCAGTGTGGTCCCAGGCTCTGCTGTCACTCAGGAGGGCCCTGCAGCTCTCCTGGGGTTTGGCCTCCAGAGCCAGGGAGTGTGAGCCCGTGCTGACCCCACTAAAGGGAGGGCCAGCAGCCAGCCCTCCACCCCTGTCCAGCCAGGTTGCCTGTGCCTTGGGCACTGGTGGGTTCAGGGAAGGAGATGCTGCAGTTCTGAACTGCTGGGGTCTGTCCGATGGAATTGCTGTGGTCAGAGCCCAGGGAGCAGATTATTCACCCAAGGGATGGTACAAGGGTGAAAATGGGAGAGCAGGGGAGGAAGCAGCCCCTGTTCGGGGGTGCAAATGGTTCAAAGGTGTCCCTGGGATGGACACTCTGTTTGTTAGATTCCTTCGGGAAAAGATACCCCTGAAAGGCATCTGTAAAGAATCACCCCCACGAAAGAGCAGGACCTGTGGTGCCCATGTCCCAAACAGCCCTTCCATGGCTGCTTCCCTCCTCCACCGTGCCCTGGCTGTGAATGTGAATAAATTACAGGAGCTGACCTGACCAGGGAGCATTAATGGGCCATTTACCACCTGAGAAGTGCATTAACGGGTCATTAATGCACACCCTGCCGTGTCCTGCTGTTCGGCCTCACCAGATAGTTCATATTTGTTAAAAGTTTATTCTTTTTTTCTTTTTTTTTTTAAGCAACCGAGATTTTTTTTACTTTGCTTTTTCTCCCTTCCTCTGAATAAATCTTTAGGTTGTCGGGGAATACCAATCCATGAAAAGAGAAAAGAAATTATTCTGCTGTTCTGTGGGCATGACCCTCCCAGCTGATGCACGTCCACACCCAGCAGGAGGAGCGTGCCAGTTCCGTGCCCTCATCTCTTCCCACAGGAACGTGGCAGAGCTTCAGAGAGGCTTCAGTGCAGACATTAATGTCCTTAATTCAGGAGACTGACCTCAAGAAAGGTTGAAATCGGTTAAAGGCTCTCCACGTTATCAGGTGGAGAACTGAGGATCCCCAGCACTTCCTACAAGTACTCCAGGACGTCAAAAAATAACTCAGTGCAAGGATTTGTATTGGGATTTGTGTTTGTATGGAGGGGAAACGGGATGGAAAGTCCTTCCCAGTCCTGCACTCGGTGAAAATGCTGCTTTTCAAACACGAGGCCCTGCTCGGTTTTCCAGTGCTGAAGAAGAAGAATCAAGAGTCGACAAAAAGCCATTACTGCAATATCAGAGATGACAGAATTTTCCTCTTCTCTCTTGTCTATACAAGTCTGGGAATGAACATCGGGGTTTAATACCATGGGAGAGTTTGCTGCTCTATCAGAAATGCGCCTGTTGCCAGATGAATGCAGATGTTCATGCCAGGACAGGAACACTTTGTAATTGGAAAATAGCTGAAAACAGGAAAAAAATTAAAAAAAGGAAGTGCATTCCTACCTACCATGCCTTAAATTGCCTGTAATCCTTGAAACAAAATCAATTGTATTCAGCTGCACTGAAGTTTTTTGCTGGATTATTTCTCAGTCTGACAACAATAGCTGGGAATTTCTACAAAGGGAGCAAGTGCTTTTCTACAGATAATTAGCCCACTTTGATGTGCACTGAGAATTTTTAGAAGAGGACAGTACCTGTCTGGTTTTTATGCATTCACTGAGCCTAAGAACAAAAAGCAGCAGAAGATACAGAAACCTTTAAAGTGTGTTTGACACTGGGATCTGCTCAGCAAAAGGAAGTCCACTGAGAGTGGGAAATGGACAGTGTTATCCTCTTTGGAATTCTTCCTTCATGATCACTTGCGGGCTTTATTCCTCACAAATAGATGGAGACGTTGGAAATCCCAGGGGAAGTCCATGGAAGTTGGATTTTTCAGCTGCTGAAAGCAACGCCCCGGACCTCGATGGCTGCTGCAAAACGCCCGTGTGCACGAGAGCAGCTGCTGAGGCATCAGGGCATACAGGAAACCAAGGGCAGGAGAGAGATGCAACTTGAATTCCAACAAGTTCCAATCTCACCTGTTGTTTGAGGCACAGAAAGCAGCTCCTCGGTGCCGCTGCTGATGAGCTGAGCACGATGTGGGGTCAGCTGAAGCACTTAGGACACCTTCACACGCTGCCAGGACTGAGGAGACAGTGGGTCAGGTTCTTGCTTTCTAGGAATCTCTGTGGCTCTGTGTTCAGCTGCTTCTGGACAGAAGGAGCCAGACTCTGATGCAATCTGAAGCAAGGCCTTCCAAAGAGCCTATCTAAATTTAATAACCCCAATGAAACACGCTCCTCCATCCCACTGCCTCTGTCAGGCGCTATTATTGAGTTTGTAGCGAAGAACTGTTTATTATTTTCCCAATTTTCAGCCACAGCACAGTCTGTTTTAACACAGCAGCCTCCCAATGAGTCTGGGCTGCAGAATATGTGACTGTCTCTGAAAACAAAAAGCGCTGGAAATCCAGGGAGAGGAGCCAGCCACGGGCTGGGCATTTCCAAGGGGGAATGGTGACTGAACTGACCACACAAGGAACAGGAAGGAAAAGGATGTGGCAACAATCCCGTGTCACCTATTGAATGGTAATCTCAGAGACGTTCTTTGCCGAGTGTTTGAAAGGACAAAATTTGAATTCTAATTTCCAGAGAAGGCAAAGGCATTTATAACAATTGCCTTTGTGCAATTGCTGGAGTCAGACTCTGCGCAGGGGCACAGGACAATGCATCTCATAAGGAGTCAAAGATAAATGGCTTAATCTGAGATCTACAACTCTAATTATACACATCTCTCTATCCTAAAGGGGTTTATTTGGCTAGAGTTGCTTTTAGAGCCATTAACGAAATGTTGCATTATATCTCTGTTAGTGTGGGGGCATGTGCAAAGACTGCCTTGATGCCTAAAGCCTATTTTTACATTGAATGAGCCCTAAAATGGAATTCAAATTCAGTTTGTTTCCATTACGGGGCTGCGATCATTACAAGTTATTATTTTTAAAAAATACCGATAATCACATTTCTGCATTAAAAGGCTTTGTAAGAAAGGAATGGAATCCATATTAAAAATGTGAGTTAGGAAATATTTACGAAGGAGGAAGCAAAGAATAAATCTGCTACAAACGCATTATCCCCTTAGCAACACAAATCTCAGCCTGAGCTTTCTCTTCAAGTTCTGTGGGCTGCAAACCCAAGATTTCCTTCTGCTTCCACGCTGAGCTTGGTGCTCTGACTCCTCCATCCTGGAGCAAACGTGTGAGGGACAGGAAAGACCAGCTGGGGGAGAGATGCATGTATGTGCTGTACGGAGTGATTGGGAAATGCCACCACTGCTGGGAAGCTGGAGCAGCCAAGCGTGGCCAGAGGCATTCAGAGAGCTGCCAGCCAGCTGTGCAGAGTCTGGCACCCAGGTGATGTCCCCCTTCTGCTGGCAAAGGTCACAAATGCACACAATCAGGTCCTGCCTCTGTAAAGTGCTGCCTCCATCAAGGCTCCTGGGGTTGCTCCAGAGTGGAATTCCTGCACAGGGGTTCTTTTGAGGGCAGGTTTGATTTAGAGCAGGATAGCAGTGTGAGAGAAAGGAGATTTATCTTCTAAATCAACACTTAGCCTCAGGATTTTTACATTTTCCAGGAGAGCAGGGTGCCCTTTGCTCAGTCCCACCCTGAATCCAAGGCTTTGGTTTGGAAAAAGTCATAGCAAAGTTTTAACAAAGCATTTGTGTTATAAATAAAAGTGAATCCTGTTGACCAACAGATTGAGTGTTTGTCTGGCTGTCACCCAGCACTGCAAGAGGCCACAGCCATGGAGTTCTGAGCATTCAGTACCTCACCCATTTTGCTTGGGCCCACACCATTTGACTGCTCTCACCCTGCTCCTACACACCCCATTTCAATGACAAGATTCACACTACAACAAAAGAAGAGAAAACCCCTTGAACAGAGACAGAAATGCAGGCTGAAAGAAGAAGAGTATGCACACCAGATCTAAAGTAATTTACTCAACGAGTTTTCAGCACAAATCAGAGATTCAGGGCGAGTTACAAACAAGGTTGGTTCCACCAAAGATGTTCTGGCCACACAAGAGATCAATTGTCCATCGCCTGTCTTTGATCAGGAAATCCAAACACAACCCTGGCACAAACAACATGCAGTGTCTGGAACCCCAGGTCACATCCAGCCACAGGAGAATTACCAAGAACAACAATCAGCATAGATTCTTTGCTCTCTTAATCCTTATGGTCTACCTGTGTGTTCTCCGAGCTGCTTGGCCCTTCAGAGCAGGAGAGGTAATTGAATTGCAATCATATCATGGTCTGACTCAAAATAACCCTTAATGGCACTCATTTCAATATTGCACCACGCTGATTTTTATTCTGGGTGTGGTGTCTGTGCTTTGCTGTAGAAATTTCCATATGCTCCTTGCCCTGAATTTCAAAGAAAAAGTTTGTCTAATGAAGCTGAGGATTGGGGTTTTCCCCCTCCCATGACTTATGGGTGCAGTTTGAAAGGGGGGGAAAGAAGTAACAAGTAACTGAAAGGCAGGTTCAGCAGAGTGATGACAAACAGCCCTTGCAGTGTGCTCAGCCAGAGCTTGTTCTTCATTCCCAGAGGCACCAGGCACTTTTATTATGAGACGACAGCTGAGTTTTATTCTCCAGATTGTGCAGATTTCTCACCCGACGAGCTCGTGGCTGCATGTTGCAGGGCAGAGAGCAGCACAAGCTGGGCCCTTTTCTTCCTCCCGTGGCTGTTCTCCCCTGCCACCCTTTGTGCTGATTTCCATTTCTCAGTCCCACCAATAAATTCCATTTTCTCCATTTATTCATTCGCATCTCTACGAACAAACCCACGTGCCCTCTTTCACAGGCATCCTGTGCACGGCCCTACCCCAAACCCCGTGTCCCTGAGCTGAGTGGGTTGTGGATCCCAGATCTCTGCTCCTTGTTCTTCCCTCACCACACCCACCTTCCCGTGGGGAGTTGGTGGAAGTCCCATTTCCTGCGCTGCTCTGAGTTTGCTGCAGTGGGAGTTAATGGACCTGGGAGCACTGTTAGTGACATTTATCAGCAACAATTTATGTAACTTGAAGGGCAGAGCACTGCCTGCAGGTCAGGAGTTCAATTATCAGCTCTGCTGCTGGTCTGCAGAGTTACTCTGGGCTTCTTGCTGCCAGCTGGTGTTTTAATTTTCCACGTGCAAATGGGCAGATCAGGCCACTCTGTGAAATCCTTAAACCACTTGGATCTTGTGTACCTACATGAAAGTCCCTACTATTTTTAAACATGCCTAGAAACACCTGGCAGGGAGATATTCTCTCCACCAGCTCAGTAGAAGAGGATCCATTTCTGAGTCCCTGGCTTTGAAGCATCATCTCTGCAGCACTGCTGAGCAACTTCGAATTGGCTGTTGCAGGACAGGAGCGATGGTAAGAACAGACTTGAAATTTGTTCTACCGACCTCCTTTTCCAGGGCTTTCAATTTTTTTTTTTTCATTTTTTTCAATTTTTTTTCAATTTTTTTCAATTTTTTTCAATTTTTTCAACATTGCTCCCCTGCACTGCTTTTGCTGAGGAAAACGAGTCTTACTCATTCCTCAGAATCTTCCCCTCGTAACCTTACCACGTGTAAATTTTATTTTGCCTTCTCAAGTTTGCCTTGGAAACAAAGGAACAATCACCAGAAAACAAAGAAACAATTTTATAAAATCATGGAACAAATTCCAAAATCCCCTCCAACTGGATTGGAATTGAGGTCAAGCCCTGAGGACCATCCCGGGGTCTTGACTATTAAAGGGGTGAAGGATGAGGTGGACCACCCTGGAGAAGAAGGTTTTGATATCCTAAGTCATCAGCTGGGCAAGTGGAAGCTCAGCAGATATGAGATTTTCTCGTAGATTTTTACTTGCACCCATGGGACAAATTCATGGATGTGCAAAGATTTTCATGGAATGCCTTACAATTTTCATAATTTCTTCAATTCTCCTTCCAAAGATGTGACACTCAAGCAAGAACCAGTTAATGAAAAAAACCCCTGCTCGATTGTACATGAAATATTGGTGTGGTATTTGATGGGTAACAAAGCTGAGTTTTCTCAGCCTCTTTCCAGGTTTTTACAAACCCTCCTTCTCAGTTCATCCCACAGAGGGGCTGGACACTTCCCCTCTGAAAAAATAAACCTTGAAGCCTGCAGGTGGCTGGTTGGGACCGGGCTGTCACTATTTCCTCTCTCTCATCCTCCTCCTTGCTCTGTTGTTCCCTGAACAACAAAAATAACAAACCCTGGGCTCCTGTAATCCCTTTGAGCTGCACGCTGGCCCAGGAGCAGCACTCATCTGTGCAGGCAGCTGCTCGCCCACCCTTCTGTCTGCAGGACAGAGAAATACAGAGGCTCAACAGAATTTCTCCTTTTTCCTGTGTTCTTGGCCTACTTAATCAAAACCCACCCTTGCTGCCAACTGTCAGCAGGCTCACGGTTTATAAACGTTGTAGTTCAACACATACTAATGCTGTGTGTTCTCCTAAAATAATTACAACCTCCATCTCGAGCAAAATTGAGATTTTTTGTGTGTGTGTGAGAAGGAGCGCGCTCGCTAATGCTCAGTTTTAGTTTGGTTTTGTGACAGTCTGGCAGTTTAAGCTGGGGGTTGAGCATTTGTATTTTGTGTGAAGGTGCTGGGGAATAAATCTATTGAATTTTCCCCGACGTTATCCTGAGATTCAGAAAACTCAAGGAGCATCTCACATTCTGCAGCACTGCTTTTTGGCAGAGGTGGGGAGTGTAAACAGCAATGTAATGGAAAAGATATAAATGCAGGATTGTCAGGGATTGTCAGGAAGCCTTTTACTGGAAAAAATCCACATAATCCAAGTCCATCCTCCCTCAGATGTGAAAACTGCCATGTGCAAACAACTTAAAATACATGTATTTAACCTGAAGTATCATAAAAATGAAAAAAGAAAAAGAAAAAATAATCGGAAAGAAACCTTCTAAACAAGACAAGAAAATTCATTCCCCCCCATTCTAAAGGACAACAATCCTCTCGGATTTAGGAGCAGGTAAAGCCCCTTTGCTGCGTTTGTGTGAGCAAACCCTTGCTGTCTGTGGCTCCACACACACCTGGGCCCTGCACAGGGAGGGCCCTGCACTTGTGTGATGCCTTTTCCTGGTCTTAAAATCAAGAGGCGAACACGGTTAGAAGGGGAAAAGGGCATTACCTTGGTATTTGTTGTAAGGATCCNTCCCCTGGATGGTTCTATCTTAGTTTACAAAATGTGTTCTGGAGAGGACCTTGGGGCCCGGGCACACTGGCACCCTAACTACAAAGCCTCTAAAATGTTTCGTCTCTTAGCTTAACAAACAAGCCCAAGAATGTCGGCAAAAAGCACCAAGAATACAGAAGTTGCAAAAAGGTATAACAGGGGTACAAAAGAAAAGACAAAAATCACCATGGCATCAGTGGACAGCACCAGAAATGGCTTCTGATGGCCCCAGCAGGAGGAGGGTTGGCATGATCCCATAAACATCTCCTGCAGGAGCTGGGCTGAGGCACACAGGGCCTTGCTTTGTTCCTCACACGGGGGTTACCCCTCTGGAGCATCACACCCCTTCAGCACCCTGTGTCTGGGGTTCCTCCCCAGCTGGGACAGCCAGAGAGGGTTCAGGGGGTCACTCAGCAGGGTCAAACCCTGCCTGGGCTTTGCCACGAGCAGGAGGCACCTCTAGCACACCAAGTGGCACCTGACAAGAGGTTCTCACACCAGCAGGAAGAAGGAATGCTGAGAGCAGGTGACACGGGGCCCCTCTTGTGAATCCCACGCCTCACAGCACCAGAACCTCAGCAGACACCTGACTGGAGCTTGGATGGGTGTTAGTTTTTAAGCTTCTCAGAAAACAACATCTGGCTGCACAATTGTCTGTGGCTGCTCCTTGTGGGATTGCAGGGACGTGGATGAGGGCTGGGGAAAGAGCCAGGATCGGTTTTGGTCGGGAAGACAGAGAGTGATCCCTTCCCAACAAAGCCAGCTTCAGGGGGCAGAGCCGGTGACGAGGTTAAGAAAGAAATCTCATTGAGATTGTGTTTAGAAATGCCATGCAGAGATTAAAAGTAGTTCATTTTGAGCATGCAAGAAGAGGCACAATCTCAAAGCAACAGCAAGAGCCATAAAAGTCAGGTGGAAACAGAGCCTGGTGGCAACAAGCCTAGAGATCCTAGGCCAGAAAATTCAGAATTCTAGGCATGAACCCACAGGGCTCAGCAGGATGGGCCCCTCTGGAGAGCAGGAGATCCCAGGTTTAATAAGGTGCTTTCAGCAGAGTAAGCCCAGCTGGAAGCCAAAGAAAGCACAGTGGGACAGGAGGAATCCCATGGCATGGGAACAGAAACAGCAGGCCAATGGCAGGAGGTGTGCTGGAAGAAAATGGGTTAGTGAAGGTTTTTTACCAAGTCCTGGGCACAACTCCTGCAGAAGGCAGCGTGCTCTCTCCTGTTACTTCCTGACTCTCAAAGACATGATCCAGCCACCTCCCAGGGAGCAGGGACACCAAAAAACCCCAACGGAGAGCAAAACCCGTACCCAAATCTTGGGGATGGAGGCCCGAATGCCTGAACATGCAAGTGGAGACAAATAGTTTTGTTCTGAAGGAGAAAGCACAGAGATAATCAGGCAGCAAAGCTCTTGGAACTAGACAACTGGAAAAAGTGTAACTCAAACGCTTCTTGCAATTAGCAGCACAGAATATCAGAATGGCAGGGAGTCAGGAGCAGGGCTGCCTCATCCTGAGAGCCTGACTCGCTCCAGCAGCCCTTTCATCTGCTCTTCATTATCCTGTAAGGTTTGGGCAGTTTTGGAAGTGACAGGATAATTTTTTTTATTTTTTAATAAAATCAGAGGCTGCGCTCTGGAATGAGCCATCAGCTGTCCACTAGCACGGAGCCAGGAGTCCGAGGGGATGATGCAGGTCAGGATAATGCATCCTGAGGTCCCTCTGCCTGGGCCACCCCTGGAGGTCACCTTCAGGCCAACAAGGGGGCACCACGAGAGCTCAGCTCAGGAAATTAAACCCCAGGCTCGGCTGCAAAGGTTTCAGGTGCTTAGACTGATTCTGTAAGCATTGCACAGAGGGTTAACACGGAATTTTAAACTTAACACTAAGACACTCGAGTAATCAGGACAGCATCAGCTTGTCACTTAACTGAGGGAGCCTGGAAGTGAACTTCCCATATGCAAACCAAAAGGACGTGGAAAAAGATCCTGTTTGCTTTCAGGATGAACTCTGGCGCTTATGTAAATTAGAACAGAATTGAGGACACACGACACGTCTGAGTACCAGCTGGGGAAAACTGCCCGGCAGCTGCCAGTATCAATAATTGATTATTAATGGGTTCCACGGCCACTCCTGAGGCAGTCATGCCAAGAGGCCGTGCAGCAGGGTCGCAGTGCTGTAGGGCAGGGTGAGGGCAGGCACTTCTGTGCTGCTGTCCCAGAACTTCCCCAAATATTTGCGCGTTCCTGGGTCTGCAGCTGCTCTCGAGACTTGTTACAATAAACAACCAGCAACCACCAAAGCGGCAAAAAGACAAACAAACCCCTGAATTTGTGTCCCCCACGAGGCAGGAGGGCAGAAATGGAGCGGGATGGATGCCAACTGTGAGCCCTTTGCAGCAGTGGTACAAACAGACACAGAATCACAAAATCACAGAATCACCAGGTTGGAAGAGACCTTCAAGATCATCGAGTCCAACCTCTGTCCCAACACCTCAACTAAACTAAGCCATGGCACTGAGTGCCACATCCAATCTCTTTTTAAACACATCCAGGGATGGTGATTCCACCTCCTCCCCAGGTAGACCATTCCAATACTTTTATCACCCTTTCTGTAAAAAACAGGTCCTCATCAAAATGAAACGGGGCCGTGGAAACCTCTCTGCTCCAAGCTGTGGGGGCTGAATCCACTCCTGTTTTGATATCGTGTGTTATCAATTAATTTGACTGAACTTCCTGGGCAAGCTATTAAGTCCCCACGCCGCTTTCTCATTATCTGTAAAACAGGGCTAACAGTATCAGCCCCAGCACTTTACAAAGGAGATCAAGGATTATACAGAACGATGAATAATTCCCAAATCCCGCCCGAAAATTGCATGCCAACTTTTTCCTCTTATCTGGAAACCTCCAACCTCCCTTCAGCGTCATTAAAAGAAGACTTATTCCAATGTATTATTTTATAAAAACAAAACAGACAGTAAGCATTTCAGATAATGGTTTGCCTTCAATCCTGGCTTGACTGCCATTCTCCTTGTTTCCTGAAAGGAATCTGGTTTTGAAGGTGACCTGCATTACCGCAGTGTTAATAAAAATGCACTGTGTGTAATCAGTTATTATTTTATCTCTGAGCATATTCAGGGGCTCAAAATGTGTAAGCGTTCCCAAGGGGAGCATCGTGCCAGGAAGGGAAGACTCTTCCCCAGGAAAAAAAGGGGGTCAAATCCTCCCCCAAAGTACAAAGTCCCTGCTGGTACTGATCTATTGAAACACTGCATAATACATTTCATATTTAGATTGTCATAATGTCTTGGACTTCGTCACAGGTTTTATGTTTTGCCACAAGAATAACTTATTTTCCTGTCCCTGTCAGTGCAGGTGCTTCTGAGATCCCACTGGCCACAGTTCAGGTGGGAATCTTCCTTGTGAAAAAGAATTTCTCTAAAGTAACGCTGAGCTGCTGAGAAACAATTTAAATTTTCAAGCAAAGCCGCCCTGTCCTGCACATCCCTCCCTTTGCTTTCAGTCACACATCCCTGCTTCCCAGAAAACTTGAGATTCGTAAACAAAAGCATCTAAATTTTTATGCTTGGTCTCTAAAGCACAGGACACGTTCAGGATCCAAGGGCTGCAGGGAGGACAAACCCTCTGATTTCCAGTAATTCCCAGGAGCAATTTCCTGATGGAACCTGAGTAGCTATGGAAACAATCTCTTTTGTTTCCTGCACAATAGTCCACGTTTCTCAAAGCTTCCCCTCCTGGAGAAGGGCACCTCTCCCTGACAGTGCCAATTCCTGTTCCCACCGAGCCAGGGCACGATGGGCTCTGCAGCCTCACCCCGCGGCAGGTGGAACAGGGAGTTTCTCCCCGTGTTTGGATCAGTGACTGATCCGTCTTGGGGTGTCCATTCCATAGGGAATCCCTGCTGGAGGGGCAGTAAAAACCACAGAGAGCTGCACTCGCCCCAGTTCATCACCAGCTGTTGCTCTGAAGGTGAAACAAATGGGACCTGTCCCGCCCAGCAGTGGGATCACAGGGTGCAGCTCACCCAGGTGCCCCCAGTGCCCCATCTCCCCTCATCCCTGGCACACGCAGAGATTGACACCAACTTTAATCTGGCCTCCACCACCCAGAGGCCAGACCCACAGGAGATGAAGGTCTGATGTGGGCCTGGGAAAATCAGGGTATTCCTTCTGCCTCTATAGTGATTTCCCATATAACCTTGCTGAAAGTCATTCTGGCTCCTCCTGACTCAGTTTCCTTTTCCACAGGCATCCACCTCCTACAAGTGCTTTAAATCTTCTGATGGAAACTGCAAAATGAGAGTGGCAAATATCTTTATCAGTGGAGAGAAAAATAATCCTACTACTCTCTGCACGTATTTTGCAGAACGGGTCAACAGATTTTCTTCATCTGATTTGTTCCCTCCCCAGCAGATTTTATTCTTATCTAAAACTTACTCTCAAAAATCCCATTTAGTTTTATAACGTGCTTGGGAATCCTTTGGAACAGGATACACTTTACAAATGCAAGATAATCCCCACTGTTTCCAGCCTTCTGCCTCTAACTAACACTCATCCAAAAACGTAAACAGGTTGGAAATTTTGTCATAAATGCTCCATTTCTTCCCCCAGCGTTCCATAACGTTTGAGTGGGGGAGCAAAAGGGCTGAGCTGACTGCATTTGGGGTGGGTTACACAGAGCTCATAAAGTGGTGAGCAGGAGCTGGCTGCCAAACACGGCTCCTGCAAAATTAACTCAGCAACGAGGGAATATCCTCATGCATTCAGGGCTGTGGGCACCTGGCTGGGATATGTGAGCACTGCCCAGCCTAGAACAGAGTCAGTAACAGAGAGCCAGAACTCTCAAGCAATGTCTGGAATCCCAGGAGAGCCTGAAAGCCTTCTAGGACTTTTTTGGTTTAAGTCTCTTGATGACAGCTCCGTTCCCAGCTCCTCAGATGTCACACTGAGAATTAACTTATTGTAATGATCTTTCAAGGACAAGGTCAATTTTTCTTATTTCTTTAGTGTCTCAACATTTAGAGAATGCATTTGCCTCTTTTCCTCCATGGATGCACGCTGGGTGAGGTTAAACTGAGCACAGTGACACTTTCAAACACCCCCAGGCCATTCCAACCCTTGCAAATAGAGTTCCTCCTGCCTTTGGGGAGGAATTCTGCTTCCTCACGAAGGCTCTGATGCACATTCAGGCCTGGAATGTGCCTGATACCAGCTTCCACAGCGGCAGAAATGAAACAGCAGTTTCAGACTGCAGGGGTGGCAGCCTCCCCCACCTTCTCCTGAGCTGGCATCCTCGAGAAGGAGCCCCTCCTGAAATGCAGGGAGATGTCTGGAGCAAGGACCCCTTCTGGATTGCCTCCAACCAGCACCAGCTTCACAAAGCATTTCTCAGCCCCATCCCCTGAACCTGTGCTGCTGGAGAGGCACCGAGTGTTTGGCAGCACCTGCCAGGCTGCCCTCTGCACACAGCACTGGGAGCAGCCTCCTGCTCCCAGACACCATCCCACTGTCCTCCAACAAAGGTGTCCCTGGAGACCTGAGTGGGATCAGTGCTGCTCTGCTGCCAGGAGAAGAAGAGTTCCTCCAGGCCATGCCACAGCGCCAGGCCTCGCTTTGAACTCGCCAGCTTGTTCTTCTTGCTTTGAATGTCTGATCTCCCTCTTTTATCCCTCTCAGGATTGCTCTCCTCTCCCAGTGACATTCCCTAGACAAAAATCCGGGAGAAGAACCACCCCCCTCAGGGTTTTGATTAACTGATCTGCTCTGGGACATTCACTTGCCAGAAAGGTTGCAGGTTTATCAACAGTGGCCAAGCATCCCAGGAAAAGGGCAGAAGGTCAGAGTTCAGCCCCTCCACGTCTCCAGACCTCACTGGATTCCACCCCAGGGATTCTGCTGGATTCTTGGGCACAAAATTCTGTATCCTTGGAAATGGTGCAGCCACATTCCAAGAACATTTTTCTATCTGTGCCTTCCTCATGGTTTTATCAATAAGCTGACTTTGACCATTACCACTTTGTTTCAGGCTGAACTTCCACCCTGTCTGCACTGCAGGCTCGCAGGTATTTTGCTTCAGTGCCCTGAAAAATCTCACCCTGTGCTGACCTCGAGCTTAAATTCAGTTCCTGCTTTTCCTTCACTCATGAATATTTAACTGCTGTAGTTTACACCTGCTGGATCTCATTTTCTGTCATTAAGATCATTCAAGTTGACTGTGGGGGAAGGAAAATAAAGTGCTTTGTGATGTCAAGTAATTCTCTGAAATGATTCTGGTCCCATCATGTTCCTTTTAACCTCTGCTTGCACCATCAGCTCTCACTGGGACGATCCCTTTGTCAGCTGCCACCTTTCCCCCAACCCAGGCCCTCTGACAAACCTCTCCTGAGTATTCCTACCCAGATTAAAATCAAGAGAAAACTCCCCCAGACAGGCACCTTAACCACCTGGATGTTCCCATGAACCTGGGTCAGGATTTGTGATCATTTCCTTCATTGCACCAGCATGAAAATCAGTTTGGAGGGACCAACAATCTCTTCCAAAACACCAGTTTCTTCCCTTCCAAAGCTTTTCCAGTCTGCTGTGAACTTAGTTATTCCAGAGACTGACAGGCTTCAATGGGACCATGCAGTAAAGGGAAAAAAAAAATTATATGTATGTATTTTTGAGTCAGAACAAGCACTTTATTCTTAAGCAGTGCTGACAGCCTGGTGCCATCAGCCCAGTTTTGGCACCAGTGATGCAATCCTGTCCCTTTTCCCCTGCTTCCCTTTGTGCAGCTTCCTCACCCACAGCATCCCGGAGTAATTTAGGATGGGAGGAATCTAAGGAGGTCACCTGCTGCCACCCTGCTCAGAGTAGGGATAAGACACCAAAAAACACTAAAAAAAACCCCCTTTGTTTCCTATTTCTTCAGGCAGTTAGCCCACAGAAAAAGCTTTCTCTCAGCCTGTGGCAGCTCAGTCGCTTTCACAAGTTTTTCTGATGAATCTCACCTGGAAGATCTTGGAAATCCATCCAAAGCAGCACAAACCAGATCACCTTTCACGTATTTATTGATTCTATCAAAAAACTCTAATGGATTTGTGAAATATGACTTCCCTCTACAAAAACAACGTTGTCTCTTCCCCAGGATATTTATCTGGGTGGCTATCAAGTCTGTTTATTACAGTTTTCTACCATTTTGTCCTGGAGAAAAGTCAGAGCTGCTGGTCTGCATTTTCTCAAGTTTCTCCCACACTTCTCAAAAGAGAAAAAAATCCTTTTTGTGGCTTTCTGTGTCTCACTTTCCATTCCTTACAACCACTCCAGAGTTCATTTCAGTTCCCTGGAAACCCTTGGCGCAGAATTTTGGTTGCTTTGGTGGGGCAGTGCTTTGGTTCCTCGATGCAGGGGAAGGAATAACAGCATTTCCTTCACTGTCACAACAGTTTATGACAAGTCTGGCACAAACAGAAATGCTTTTGGAAAATTTTGCTAACAGAATAGTTGGAATTCTGGCTGAAAACTCAGAAGAGGGGATGTTCTTGCTGGTTCCTGCAAGCTAATGCCAGGAAAAGAAATGGAACATGGTGCTGCTTTCTCACTTGCAGAGGAAATCAAGAAAAGGGCAAGTTGGATCATTTACTGTGATTAAACAGAATATCTTGGGGTTCAGCTCCAGCTACGACTAGGGTGACTTTCTTTACAGAGTAAAATGACACCAATTTCCCACTGGAAGGTGGAAGTGCTGAGAAAATGGGAGTTTGAAGGTTTTGTAACGATGATAATTGTAAAACACACCCCCAGCTCTGACCACACACAGAGCATCTGTGTCGGGAGGTTTTTCCTTCAGCCTCCAGCAAGTGGGGACTTGTTCTGTTATTTGCTGATATTTAGGCACAGGAATAAAGCAAAGGAGCTGCAGAGCAGAATCTGCCACGTTACAGTTCGTGCAGATTAGGATTGCTATTTGTTCTGAAGCTGAATTACAGCCTATTAATAACAAAATAAACAGTTTAAATCTACTTAAATTTTTAAATGGTATAAAGATTAGCACTTTTTCCCACAAAATAAATCTGATTATGGGCTCCATATAAAAACAGATTATGCATGCTCTAAAGAATGTACTTTGCTGTGGAATCCTGATTCTGATTTTCTTGTTTATGATTGAGCCAGGAGAATTGTAACACACTGCTGTTTGTTATTCTATCTATTTATCTATCTATCTATCTATCTATCTATCTACCTATCCCTATACATGTCACTAAATCAAACCCTAAAGGGGAAATGCAGTGTCCATTTTGATCAAACCCGAGTCAGAACTCGTTGCCTGCTGCTGGTTTGGACGTCCTTGTGTGCCCAAGGGGCAGAGCTCACTTCCAGCAGGTGGAAAGCTGGGAATTCAAGCCCTTGCAGGGTTAAACACCCGGTGTTTCAAGGGGGGCCAGGGCCCAGCAGATTTCAGAGGTAATAACCACGGGACAGGAGGAGAGGGCTGGGGCAGTGGGAACACATTTCCAGGCTGAATTCACCAGCTGCAGTGTGACTGCACAGCAGGAACAGCAGCATTAGCAGGGCTACCTGAACAAACCCCGTGGCCACCATCGAGTGCCCCCATAAACCTCAGAATGCAGAACTGCCCCATAAACCACGGAGACAGGACACAGTGCCTGCTGCTTTGCTGGTCCTACAGGTAATAACCACGGATCACTTCTTACTTCTGTCCTTCTGACTTCAGGGGAATTACTGCATCAATAACCAGGACGGTCCCAAACCCCCCAGACCTCGTGTGCCCTGCTGTTCCTGCCCCTCCAGGCACATCCTTTACCTTGCCCAACCAAACCACTCCAGACTCCACTGTAATTTTAAATCCATATCAAGGTGAGTCTGAACACGGAGAGAAAAGGTGGCACTTTAACCTCGCTCTGCCCAGCCAGGGCAGCTGCCAGTGGCATCGTCTGCAGTCACCAAATGCTGATTAGGAGGAAAGTAACTGCTGTGAAGCACGTGGGGGGAAATGGGAGCAGTCCTGGTTCTACCTCCAGCTTTTCCATTCCCGTAAAGGAGAAGTTCCTGCATTCCAGCACTGTGCTGAGACCTCCTCACTAACGCCTGCCAGTGAAGCAAGGATTTACAGCATTTTTACAGCACCTTGTGCTGCAGAGCCATCTCCAAAACCAGAGCTCTTGAAACACTAAACCAAAGAACAGAGGTTGTTTTGGGAGGCCTGAGACGGGAGCCAAACCCACGGCCCAGCTCCACCAGCACCAGCAGAGACAACCCTGCTCACACATTTATTTCTCTGCTCTGGCTGAGGATGGTGCTCAAATCATCACCACAAGGTCACAGGGAAAGTCCTCAGCAAGGCCTGGAGCTGCACCAAATGCTCTCCACAAAAATGAAAAGAACAAAGTCACGACTTCTGCCTGCTGGAGAGATGGAGGTGCGTGACTGCTGATGGATTTCAGGACACAGGGAGGAAGTGGGAGCCAAGGCACACGAGCTGTGCTGTGCTGCAGAGTGTTTGAGTGCTCTAAACCATTTTCATACTCCAGAGGTTGGAATAGGCTGTGAATTTATGTTTTTGGTTGCTATGGTAATTTGTATTGTCAAAGTTTTAATAACCTCATCAAAAACATGCACTCAAGAGCAATGTGGCACCTCCACGTAATTTAACAGCAATCCATTCATGGCTCGTGGTCCCGTTTGAAACACTGCACAAGGAAATTAAAAACAAATAGAAATAAATCACCACAATGCCGAAACCAATAAATATTTAGGCTGAAAAGGTGAGCAGTCAGTGGAAAGAAAAAGATATTTTCAGAGAAATGATGGAAGCTTCTAAGCCAATTCTTCTCCTCCCAACAGCAAGAGCAAGGTTAGCCCACACCAGTGGCAATTAGCTGAGAACGACAGGTTCCTCTGCCTGTTGTGCATGAAAAGCCTTTTTAAGCAACAGCTTTTCAAAATGCAGGTTTGTTAGCCCTGAACGACACAGCACACACATTGCTAATATTTAATTAGGGCAGGTTAAAAATGATGGGCTAAACCCCAGAGAATATTAAGACTACTGTACACAACAAACCCTTTCTGAGTTCAGTTTCGGTGATGTTGGTGCTGTTTCATCTGAGTGTGCTTTGGTCCTGTCTCTAAATCTCCTCAGTGTCCTCACACACCATCAAATTACTCGAATCATTTGTTTGGTACCTTTACATGCTGCTTGTGCATCGTTTGCACAGAGAGATAATTATGCTTCAGCTCTTCAGTTTGTTTTTCTGCTTGAACTTTATTGCATTTTAATAGTTTTCCTAGCTCTCTCTAGTGCCTAAATAAGAGAAGGAAAAGGGACTTTAATAAATAATTGTTTTTGTGTCACTGTTATGGCTCAATATGTGAAAATGGCAACACCTTGGACTTCCTTAAGTTTTTAAACTGTATTAAAAGAGCTTGAGTTATACAGGGCCAAATAGTAAACACTGAGTATTAACTGAAGCCAAACAAGAACCCAGTGCAGTGTGAACCTGAATTAACTTCAATTTCTGACAGATGCACAAACTGTTACAACCCACAGTTCCCCTCTGAATGCCTCATTTTGCTCTGGACAGTTTCATTTTCCTCTGGACCAATGCTCTGCCTCTCCTCCCAGCCTGGATTCCTGCCTCTTTCCAGCCACAGCCACATCACAGCTTTTATTTCAGTGTATTGACACGGGTTTAGCCTAACTGAAAGCAAGACAGCAAATATTTATTTACTGCCCTTCTTTATAGCTTCCACTTGAAATGAGTAAATATAAAAGTGGTCCTGATCCCTCTGGCTTTGTGCTGCTGCTGGGTGAGAGAGAGCAGCTGAGGAGGAGAGTGCTCAGAGGCAGACATTGGCATTTCCATGGAAAGGACGACACTTCCAGCAGGTTTGCAGAAATCCCTGTGAACACAGAGCTCCGAGGAGACTGGCAAAAGACCCTGGGGGGAAATCAAGTTGCTTTTAGCACCGTGGTTTGGGGTTTGCAGTGAGGCCAAACCTAAAAATGGCTTCACCAAAAGTGTCCCCTTGGCCAAGCCAGCTCCTGCCCTGCTGCTCGAGCTGCTCTGGAGACCAAACTGTTTCTTTCTCAGGACAAGGAAAAGTTCACAGCCTGAAATGCCTCATAAAGGGACTTGTGGATTTGGGATCTGCCTCAGCACTCAAGCCACACCGCCCTCCTGAGCAAGCCAGGCCTGTGCCATGGCAGCAGAGTCACCACATTTTATTGCTTTCCAGCCCACGAGGAGCTGAAATCCTCCCTGGCTGCAAGAGCCACTTTCACTGTGAATATTTTAATAGCCTTGAATACCGCAGGCAGTAATCAGAGATTCCCCAGGTGCACAGTTCTAAATGAATCTCATATTGAGCTTTTATTTTTAGAGAAATATAATGATCAGAATCCAGAATAGCCCCGCTATGGCTGTCACTTCTTTTTGAGGGACTTCACAAATAATCAGACTTAAAATATTTAAGGTTAATTAAGGAAAACAAAACGATTTATACTGTATGGAGAAGCCTTAAGTAAAAGGTGTGAAAAACAAGTGATCTAATTTCTTTGATGGCCTCGTGATGTGAGCGAGGGTGGGAAGGCAGAAATACACAGAAAAAGGAAAGGTTTGTGCTGGGTGAAATTTGGCAACAAAGTCCCATCTCTGTCAACAGTGTCATCCCCTATGGAAGAGTGAGCAGGATTTGAATATCACGGGAGGATGCAAAAGGAATTAAAGGCAATTCCATCATCTCTGCTGCACTGGCAGAGCAGGAACTTCAGAGCATTGCTCCATCAGTTCTTGAACACCACGAACTGCTGAGCCACCCTTGATGTTCCAAATCACAGACCTTTCTTTTCCAGCTGTATGGCCAAGCCTCCAAGTGTTAAAACACCACTTCTGTTGCAGCCACAGAATTATTTGTCCTTGTTTTCAGTTTCCAGGCTACGTTAAATACCATTAGCAGTATTCCCACTCGCTGTCTTTGCTCAGTGAAGAGACAAAGGCTCCCCCTGCACCTGTCCAGAGCAGAGAATCTCCTGCTGATAGCAGAGGGTGCAGAGGAATTCCTGCGAGGCCCTGCAGGAATTCCAGGAGCTGCAGGGTGGGATGCTGCTGTATCAAGGCAAGCCTCAGCACCAACACAACGACCCCGACCCAACTCCTCTCTGAAACACTGGGGTTCTTCCTTGCCCCACCTCATAATGACAGCTCCTGTCAGAGCCTGAGCAGGAAGACCTTTCAGATACGTGTCTGGAAATAATTAGAGCTCGACTCTGTGCAAGCTGCTGAGAGGCAGGCAGCTCTCTGCTCCAGGGCCAGGCTGCATCTCCGGCTCAGGGAGCCACGAAAGCACCTGAGAGCAGGGGCTGCTCAGAAAAGCAGCTTCTTTCTCTACTGAAAATGCCACCTACCCAGACAGAGAAGCCCTGCAGTGTTGAAAACTGCATCCCAGCTGGCCAGTGAGCAGTCAATAAAGCATTCAGCCAAGTCTCAGTGTCAGTGACACCGCAGTAAAGTGCTCCTGTCACCTGTGTCCTTGTCTGGCTCCTTCCACGGAGGTTCTGGGCAGAACACACCATTTCAGCACTGACCAAGGGAACATCTGAGCTAATGATTGCCACAGTGCCCTTATTTTCAGTCTCCTGGGAGCCATCCAGGGTTTAATAAGAGCATTCCTGTCCATCTCTGCTCACTCTTGAGTACAATCCACCAGCATTTCCACAAATAGCAGAGACTCAGCCACTTGGAGGTCTTTGTCAGGCTCTGCTGCACAAATATTTTAAGCCAGGCTGTGAGGCAAACCCTGCCAGGCCAGACTGGAAGGGAAGCAATGCCTGGCATGCAGAGGCACAGCTGCCAGTCTCAGAGGGCACTGGTGCAATTGACTTTTTCTCCTTCAGAAAACAAAAATCTTCATGTTTCAGTCTGGAAGAGGAACGCTGTGTTTATTGACACGTTATTTTGTAGTAATTTAACCACAGTTATCAGATATGTCCCCATTCTTCTGCTGGGGCCATGGTTTGGGTCACTGGTGTCCTTGTGTTTGAAAACCAGGGGCTGGGCAGTGATGGGGCTCTGATTCATGATCCCATCCTGGGCACAGCCTCTCTGTGCTTCGAGCAATTCCTTCTCCTTGGTGAACTCAAGCAGTAAAACCTGTCCCTGAGCTTCCCCACAGGGGAGAGGCAGGGCCTGCCTGCAATCCAGAGTTCTCCTGTTCATTTCAGAAGCCACGTTCCACTCCTAAACAAGGCCAGAGTTTCCTGAAGACAACCAAGCCCCCTGAATAGCTCTGCCCAATTATTTACAACATCCTTTGAAAATTTTGCCTACAGGCATGAAAGGGAAATGTGACTTCCAGAAAAATCACGTTTGGGGGGAACAATGAATTCCGTTTCCAAAGTGAAATGTCACCCAAGTTTTCAACAGAGGCTATCACAGCCAGCACAGCAATTTATTCAATATTCCAGAAACTGCCAAGGCAGGATTGGTGATAACATGGCCGAGCGTGCAGTTCAATTTGGTCCTGTTCTTTTCATTTTTTAATTAAATCTTGATAGTTGTAGGAGAGCACCACTTTTCTGTGAACAAACTAAATTCAGGTGCTCCTTTAGCGTTTTTCTTCTCCTGGTTGCTCTCAGGACTTATTACAGAAGCACATATGCTGCATTTGATGAGAAAGGGGAATCTCCAGCACAAAGTGTCTCCTGTGACACGGTGGGAACTGCTATTATTGCCTTTATCACCTCCCATCGAGCCAATTAGCAGCAAGAGATTGCAGGAGCTGATCAGTCAGGTCCCACAGCCTGCTTCAAGTCAAAAGCAATTTTAAAACAGAATGCAAAGGGCAGTCCTGGTTTTCTCCCCAGCAATGAAGTGATTGTGCCATTAACTATGGTAACTGCAGAACGTTTTCTCTAAAGCTGGCCCAAAATAAGTTGAAGCAGTTTTGACAGGAAAAAAAAAAAACCCAAAACTTTCTACAAAAGCTCATCCTCTAAAAACTTTCATTTGAAATGCTCAACTTTCTTGAAGCTAATTTGGAAACAAAATATTTCAACAAGCAACAGAAGTTTAGTGTTGTGTTCTAGAAGCATCTTTCCAACAGCTCGGTATTTTAAGTCTGTGAAAATCTTCAAAATTGCCTGCCATAAATTTATCACTTTGTCCATTGGAATATTCACCAAAAAATAAAAATTCAAGAAGGCTGTTGAAAGGTGTCATAGGCTCATTAAATCATTTCTGCAGAAGTGAAGCATGTAAGTGTAATAATTAGATCACTGCAGATTTTAAATGCACGCACATCGTGTTGCACTGAAATTAATCCTTGCACTGACACCTGACTTGCTCCAGTGCCTGTAGAACCAAAATTATAAAAGAACGAAGACCAAAATGTGCTCCAGCTGTTGTGCTAAGCCTTAGTGTAAGATGGGGTCAGAGAAACAAGGAGCTTAATTGGTTTTATGCCAGGAAACAACGGCTGCATGCAAAGGATCAGCTGCTCTGGTCTCAGTGGGAGCAGTCATTAAAAGCTGATTAGTGGGAGAGGTCCAGGCAATAAGGCACAAACACAGAGCATTGAAGGAAAGGAAGTTTTCCCACCAAGAGCAGTGTGGTTTGATTTTCCTCCTCGAAGTTTCTGCTGTCCCATAATCTGATGAAGATCCCTGCCACGCTGTGACTGTGGAACTCCAGAGCCTGCTCAGCTGGCAAAGGCAGGAGTTGGTGCCTGCAGGGGAGTGGCAGCAGCCAGGGCTGGGAGCTGGGACAGAGCTGGGGCCCAGCTGAGCTCCTGGAGAGCTTGGTTCCGTGTTCTGCACGGCTCCTGCTCAGTCCTGGGGCGCAGGAATCCCCACCCCTATGGGAACTGCAGCCCTGGCAGCTCCCCCTGTGGGCCTGCCCCACAGGAACTGGGAATGTTCAGTGACAGACCCCTCCCCGGGCTCTGGGAGCGTGGTTTGGACACAGGGAAATGCTTCTCAAATCCCACCGTGTAATTCCATGCAGCACCTTACAGTACCTGCCCAAGCCATTACTCACATTCTGAGTGCCTGCCACCACCCTCAGGAGACAAATGATGAACGTTCACTGCCTCTGGGCAATAATTAATTGTACAGAGGAGCCCAAACAGACACAGCAGTTCTGTGCCAGAGTCTGAGGGAAGTAAAGAATCAGGAGCTGACCTACGTGCTTCGTGTGGAAAAGGAAATATGTGTATTTGCCTACCAGACAGCTGACTCCTGATATTTGGTAATTTTTAATTTTGGCTAACGTTTGCTCTCCTCACGATTCGTTACTGTGGGATTTCAGGAGAGGGTTTGCTCCCTGTGCTGAGTGCTGGGCTCCTGCCACTCAGGGAAACCCAAGCCTGGGCTCCTTGAACAGGCAGATAAGGAAGGCAGCGTTTCTGCAAGAGGTGACACCTTCCTGATGGCCAACTATTAGGAGCAGATAAGTGGTATTTCAGTCAGATAGTGCCTAAAATTAATAATATATCAGCAGAGCCAGTGCCTGTGGTGAGGTGAGCGGAGCTCTTTGTTTGAGGAGTGCTCATTGTTAATACTTCCTTCAGGGTACAGCAGCGTGCCAGGAATTCAGCAGCCACTGCTGCTGCTCTCCCTTTTCAAGCAGCCTCCTTTCAAGGCTGGCTGTGACTCCGGAGGCAGAGGGGGAGGACAGTGGATGGCAGGATCCCTGTGGAATGTGGGTTTCAGGGAACAAGCGGATGAGAAGGGGCTGGCACGCTCCCAGCTCTGGGAGGTCCGACTGCAGGAGAATTTCATTAAAATCAAAAAAAAGCAGGGAATTACTAGGGCTCCATCAGAGAGTGAAGTGATTCACTGAAGGGAGAGCAGGCAGCAGAATAAAAACCGTGGCTGAATGAGTGGCAGAGCGGAAGGGAAAGCACAGAAGATGGAGAAAAGCCACAGCACGAGCAAAGCAAGTGCCCTGTGCCTGCAGTGCCCTGGCTGTGCCTGCAGTGCCGTGGCTGTGCCTGCAGTGCCTTGTGCCTGCAGTGCCCTGGCTGTGCCAGCAGTGCCCTGGCTGTGCCAGCAGTGCCCTGAGCCTGCAGTGCCCTGGCTGTGCCTGCAGTGCCCTGGCTGTGCTCTGGCTGTGCCTGCAGTGCCCTGGCTGTGCCTGCAGTGCCATGGCTGTGCCTGCAGTGCCGTGGCTGTGCCAGCAGTGCCCTGTGCCCGCAGTGTCCTGGCTGTGCCCTGGCTGTGCCTGCAGTGCCATGGCTGTGCCTGCAGTGTCCTGGCTGTGCCTGCAGTGTCCTGGCTGTGCCCTGGCTGTGCCTGCAGTGCCCTGGCTGTGCCAGCCCCTGCCCTCGCTGGGCTCCTGAGGGCACCGAGCTGATGGCACGGCGAGGTGCCAGCAGGATGGGCTCGGGGCAGCGATGGGGGAAGACCCAGGGAACCTCGGAGCACAGCCCCGGATCCGCAGTGAGGGGGAGGCCGTGGCCTGGTTAATGCACCGGGTTCGGGGCACCAGGGCTCGGGTTGGGGGTTTGCAGCAGAGTTCTCCTGTGAATGAAGTCTCACAAGTGAAGGAAGGCCCTTGAGATGCAGTGAGAGGAGAGATTCCCCTCATTTCCAGTGGCAGGAAGGAATAAATAGGGAAAAGGTGGGAAAACAAACCAACACCAAAAAAGAGAGGCCAAAGAAAAGACATCAGAACAACCCCCAAAACTGCAGCTCAGACAGCAGAAGTGAACTTCGGAGAAAAAACCAGTGTCCAGACACAGATGGCCTTGGTGTTCACACTGTGACAGAGCTGCTCGTGTGGCAGGGTAGTTTCTGACCCCAAAAAATCACCCAAGGGATTATTCTCCCACCAGTCTGGTGTGGGAAGAAAGGATTAGGAGCATCACAGAGGAGGAAACAGATGCTGGCACTGTCCATGCTGAAGCACACCAGATCTGTCAGGGAGCCCACTAAAGGACTACATTCAAGTGTAACAGGCTGAACTCACTAAAATCAAAAGAAAAGCTTCAGCATCCTCAGTGAATTCAGGTTTGATCTCGTTCTCTTGCTACCCTTCCCACACCTTGACATATTCTCCTACCTAGAATGTTTCCTCTCTTCTGTAGAGTGAGAAAACCTTAATCTGGCAGGATCTTAACTCTTCTATTTTCAGTCTGAACTTAAATCTGCTATCAGATTGATATCTGATATAACACAGATACAGAAAATGCAAATGTTCCCCGTTTTGACTCAAGATTTGATCAGATCTTGTTCCACTGCTGTTGTCACTGTCAAGTCAAGGAGACCAGAGATGCTCTTGCTCCTGTGCAAACTATTTTATAGCAAGAGAAGCTCCATGGAGATTATACCCAGCTGCTCAGGGCTGAGGGGCTGCTTGAAGGAGGTGAAAGAACCAGGGTCTGAATCAGTGTAAGGAGAGAGGGATTAAAATGATCTCCCCTAAAATAAAATCGCATTTGACCACGATGAGGTCTGCTTTGGGAGTGTAAAGACTTCACACATTTTTGTTTATTGTGTAGCCAGAAAATAGGGATTCTGTGTGTCTTTCTGCTTATAAACAAGCTCACATGCCCAGACACTTGCAGATATAAAGATAACCAGCCAACAGATAGAGTGGATGAAATGTTCTCAGAAAAAAAAAAAAAAAAAAAAAAGGAAAAAAAAATCAAAAATAAAACTCCAGAAAAAACCAGAATTACTGTGCTCTCTGTGGCTGGGATGCTGATGTCCCCATCAATAATGTAAATAAGTGGATCTTTAATGCCTTCAAAAAAGCCCACAGCCAAACAGAAATGTGCTTTTAATAACTGGTATTGAAGCAAACTTGGCCCAATCTGTATGCAAATTGTGAGATCTGATTCTCTCTGCTTGTTACAGAAACCTGCTGCGGAAAATTTATGTGTGTTTTTTACTTCAAAAGCTTCCAAAGTATTTCACCCACCAAACTGATACCACACTTTTGAAATATGGTTACCTTGAAAACAGAAGCTGACAGTGGAAACAGAAGAAATACTACGAAACTGTGATCACATGAAAAATGTGTTGTTTCACAAACGTTCCACACAGGCCACGTAAGTCTTCCCATACAAAATACCCTCAAAAATCTTTCATCAGCTCAAGCAAGTGTCTGTCGACACAAAAAGAACCCAAGACAAAACCCATTTTTAAACTGATGAATAGTGAGAAAGGAAGGAATGAAAAGAAGATGGGGCCTGAAATAAGAAACTCCTGAGCTCTCATGCTGCTGTTGACACTGACTTTTTCCACGGCCATAACACCTCCCACCCCCCTCAGGCTCCCCCCAAGGATCAGATTTATTTAGTCAGAATCTGATGGAGTGGAAGTGATATTTTACTCAACTAATTTTACTGCATCAGGAAACAAAGTGAATAATCTGGTAAGAAACAGTATCAGGATCCGACTCTGAACCAAAACTCACTATGGAAACAGGGAAATCGATTCACTGTCAGTTGAGCCTTGTGTTAAAGTGACTTTTTGGAGATACAAAGCTCTATGTAAACCCCAAATAAAGCTGTTTTGTTTAGTGTGGTTTTATTTAAATAAATACCCTGTTTGCAGAGAACTCCAGAGACAAAGAGCTGCAGTTCCAAACCTCTGCCAAGCAGCCTGTGCTGCTTCCAAGGGCTGAAGTCCAAGGCCAGGGCAGCACAGAGGCCACACGGCACCTGCAGATGGCCAGGAGCACGGCTGGCACTGCCAGGTTAACTGGGCAGGTAAGGCACCTTCCATGGCAAGCAGATGAAGCCATAAATCCAAGCATCATCAGTCTAAAATGATGCACTTCAAATTGCTTCTTCTCGTGTTTCTGCACTGCCCTGTGTCGGGCCATTAGTTTTTATTAAAATATGGCAGTGCCGTTGAGTAGGCTCCTAACTGGCTCTTACCAGGGAAAGAAAGAGAGACAAAAGACCATAAATTTATCCTGCAGAATGTGATCTGGGGTCATAAATACCACTGTATGTCCTGATGGTTTGACTTGCCTTTCTGTTCCATGCAGCTGGAGGAGAGGGAGATGGAAATCACATCCAAACAACCTCAGAAAAATTTGAAATTGTTATCTGATGCAGCAAGAAGGCAACTGAAAAGGGAGGTGCAGGAAATCCCCTGATCTGGGAGAGAAAAGAGCTGAGAAAGAGGATATTGCTGACACTGCACTGGATTTTATGAAGAGTCAGAAGGACAGGTCCAGTTCCAACCAGAAAGCCTTATTCGAAAAAGGACTTCAATCATCAACTAATAGTGCTTTCATTCTGCTGGTGCTCAGAACCTTAACAGGTGGTTAACTAACTCCCTACTTCGTGCAGGCTTTTTACCTACCTTTGTTTCTGAAGGCAGAAAAAAAATCCTTTATTGCTACATGTTTTCTGGTAATACAGCAGCTGCTGTTTATGCTAATTCCTGCTCACTTGCAAATAGACCTGTGTTTATTTTGTGCCACGCCAGCTGTCAACAAAGGCATTTGAGGAGTAATTTCCATGCTCAAAGGAAAGGCTCTGCTCCCCCTTCCTACTGCTCATCTCTTTCTTCTGCATTTCAGATGCGAGGGGTGTTGAACTGGGGAAGTGTCTGATGGTGGATTATGGGATGAACAGAACCTGAGATGCCTGCTGGAACCCATCTCCTATCCTGGATGTTTGCACGGCCCACTCTGAACTCCTCATCTCCAGTGCTGCCCTGAACTTGTCCTCCAAACGCTCTGCAGAACCCTGCTGGGGTGCTGGGACAGTCACTCTCCCCAGGGACAAGGCTTGGCTGCTGCAGGAAATCCAGGCAGGCTTTGGTTCTCCCTGTGCTTGAGCTGGGTCGCTCTGTTCAGCCAAGTCATCAAATTCCAGGTGCAAGCCTCCCCTCACAGAGCTCGGCACGGGACTGGGGTGAGGCTCAGGGAACCACAGCAGACTTGGGGCCCACTCCTGACTTCACCACCAAGAACCTGCTCCTAGAAACAGCTTCTTCTATCAGTCACCTCTGCTTTCTTAACGAATTAATCTCGGTGGGACTGAGCCTGAAAGTCTGACTCGTGACATTTTCCAGCATCTAAATCTCAGACTTTTCCCCAGCTCGATTTTCCCCGAGCTGCAGCCACAGCACTATTTTCCCAAACTATCTGGAGCTGCCTGCATTTTCTCCTGAGCTGTGAAGCTGACAGTGCCTCATTCCTTCAGACAGCGTGTTACTACCCATTAGCATTTAGTGCATTTAGCAGTAAGATCAGAGAGCCCCTGAGGACAAAGCGCTCTCAAATCAATCACTCAGGGACTCCCAGCCCCATCAGCACAGCTCCCTCATTCCCTGGAGCTTCTGTGGGGGAAGAAAATCCAGCTCCTGCTCCCACGGAACCACGGCCCGGCTGTTCAGTGAGCAGAGGGATGGAGCACTGATTTATTGCTCGCACCTTGGAGAGGCCTCTGTGCCAGCTCCTGCTCCAGGCACAGCCGTGCCCAGGGGCTGGGGGCTCGGGAGGGACCCTGGAGCTGGATCCAGCACAGCCAGACTGGGGCTGCCACGGGAAAGGACGTTTCATAACAGGCAAAACCTGCAGGGGTGAGGAAAAACCTGTGGGAAACATCCCTGAGACCACCCAGGTCCCAGCTGGGGGAGGAGGAGCTGCAGGGGACAGGCAGAGTCCCTTGTGCCATGCTGGGGAGGCTGTGAGGGGGATGGGGCTGGGAGGGACTCACCACAGTCCCCTGTTCCCATGATTCTTCAGTCATTTCTCTGCCCATATATTGAAGCCCATTATTTTTCCCTTCTCTCCCCTGCCCTGTAGAGGATGGGAAGCAAGAGAATGGCTGGCTGGGTGTCTGGCAGTGGTCTGGGTGTTGGCCAATGCCAACCCACCCAAAAACCAGATGCACTTTTTTGGTTTGGGCTGTGGTGAGAACCTGGCATCAACGGGAAAACTGTTCCTGCATTTCCTGTGATGACTCTGTAAGCTCACCTTGCTTTCACCCACAAGCAGCACTTCTCCCCATGGCGTAATGGGAAATGCTCTCCTCTGATTGAGAGGTTCCACCTGGGGGAGGATATTCCAGCTCCAAGCTGGGACTGTCGGGCTGTTTGACCCAGCACCCATGGCCAGGGTGTCCCTGTGCCTCCTGCAGACCTCCCAGAGCATCCTCACGGCTCTGTGTGGCACAGGGCATTAAACGCTTTATCCTCGCTCAGCCAGCCTCTGCAGCCAACCAGCAGCTCAGCTGGGAGCATTTGAGGCTGAGTTTGTTACAATAATAGCCAATCTTCAATTGTTCCATCCTGTGCCACAGCAGGCCAGAAAACTTCTGGGAACCGCAGCAATTCCATTGTTTTGGAATGCATTCACAGCAACTCGTGTGGCCAAGTGACACAAGAGGATGTTGTCACCACCACAGCTCATTCAGGAATAGCTGCCTGAAGTCAGCATTCACTTATTGCCAAGCCTTTGCTGGCCATGGATGCCTACATTTATAAACCCAAGCAGGCAGAACATGCCAGTACAAGTTGGTGATTTCTTCTCTTTCTGCCACAATTACTTCCCAGCCAGCAGACACGAAGAGCAGCACTGAATCCATTCTCACTCAGTGCACTCCATATGTTCCCGAGGACTCAATCTCAGATGATGCCAACAGGAATAGAGTTACACTACTGTGATGTATTTCATCCTACGGTGGCTGTCTAAAAGTCACTTATCCATGTTCAATTAGAAGAAATGTTGCCCTAAAAAGCAAGAAATCCTGTTACAAGTGGTTAATTAACAGCAGGGAGTTTGATTCTTCCTTCGACTTTCTTTGTATTGAGAGGTAGCAAAGATTTCCCTGTGCTTCCTTTTAAGAGCAAGCACGTTTATAATATCATTTAAATGTTTATAATACCACTTTATGTGCACATACAGACCTCTGCTTGAAGAAGGTGCTGCACGAATGAATAAATTGCTACAGAAATCAAAAGCACAGGACTTGTGTATATGCAGTTCATCAGAGCCCCAAATAATTCTTAAAAGCTGCTATTGGCTAAAACATTTAACTGAGGGATGTTTTACCCGGTGAGAGGTCCAAAAGGAAAGGATCTGTGCACACCCCACGTGTCCCCACTGCAGCCAGCAGCGTGCTGGACACGGACACATCTTCCCAACCACAGCTTTCAGTGTTGGCTTCCCCTCCAACTGGCCAGCCAGAGAGGAAAGAGGAAAAAGCAGATATGAAAAGGGGATGTGCCACAGTTGAAACAATCCTGGCACGAGGGAATTTCTACACCATTTCTGTACCATTTCTGTACCATTTCTACACCATTTCTGTCTTCCACTCAGCCGGGGCTTACTTCCAAAGCTGTCCTGGCAGGGAGGAGCGCAGGTAAATCAGGACAAAGTGAGAGGGGGAAGGAGGTACAAGATCCAGCCCCAGATGGACAGACTTTGTGAAATCCCCATTTCAGAGCTCTGTAGTGCCTGGAACTGGAATGGCTTTCAGCAGGCAGGAGACTCCACGGGCTGGTGCTGCTCAGACCCCCAGCCCTGGGTCAGGCTGGGCTGGCTGCTCCCAGGCCAGCAGCTGGCAGTGCCCTTTGAAACCACCAACAGTGTGTCAAGAATTACCAGCTCCCAGCACAGACATCCCCAGCCTTCAGAGCTGAACTCTATTTTTGGGAAATGCTCCCGATTTCCATGTGGTAAGTGAGAAAGAGGGAAAAGGAGGTGGAGAAGGGAGAGTGACTGCAGTGAAGCAGAGAGGCTCCAGAAAAATTTGCCTTGCCCTGTCTCTAGGAGCAGCTGATGTGTTGTGAAGGGGTAAAAGGGAATGCCAGCTTTCTGTCTAAACGTCTTCAAGCGTTTTTCTTTAATAACTCGTCAGTTCTTGCTAAAAAGAGCTTCCCCAGCAGTGATTCGTGGTGCTAATTCTACCAGTAAGAAACAGTGTTGAATTATGAAAAATAAAACCCTGCTGTGCTACTGGGTCACAGAATCTGTGTCAGCTGAGAGGCAGAGGGAGCAGAACTGGGCAAGAAACAACTTCTGGCTGTCTGGGAAGCGTCTGCCAGGAAGCAGCTCCCACGTGGGATCTAAAGGGGGGGACAGAGGCTGCTCTGTAAATGACCTGTGGGCAGTGATGCTCCCAGGATGTGGCTGTGTGTGTGAGCAGGGCCCCTCCAGGACCCCTTTTCCAGGGATCCAGGCAGCATTAGGGAAGCCAAGCATGGATCTTTAATCTTTCCAAGCTTAAGTGCTCAGCATCCCACCCTGCAATTAAAGCTGCCACCGAAATTGGAGTTTGTGGTGGTGAGCTCCTCACTATCCACCCTGAATAAAGGTGAATATATAATTATATATATATAAAAAAGTATCTGTTTATATATAATAATNAAAGGTGCAAATAAAGGTCTGCAGCTGATGGGGCCCAGAGATTGCTCACAGGGGTTTAAAAGAACTCAGCTGTGCACGTGCAGAGCCTGGCCAGGTGTGCATGGACAGCAATGGGGTCGGGCCTGTGTTGCTCCTGTACTTCTGCACATCCCTTTGTGCAAGGAGGAAATGAAGCGCCCCGTTTTGGAGAGAGACCTGCTGAATTTTCCACGTTTTCTTGTAAAACAGTAAATATTTTCTCAGAAAACGTTTCAGGAAAAACACCTTGGTTTCTGGCCATCTCTCCTTCCCTGAGAAACTCTGCAAACCAAATTCAGTGAGAATGAAGGCTCTGCCCTAGGAAACGGGGATGGTGCAGTCCTGAAGGGGACTCCCATTTACCAGGGTTGAATTTTTGGAAGGAGTTCCTATGTGCTATTAATGAGATGCCCCATCTGCAAATGGAGTAATGAATAAATTATCACGAATAAACACAAACACCCAAAGTCAGCAACAGCAAGGAAGTAAAAATAATGAAACTGTGAAGGAAACCTTGCCTTTTTTGAAGAGGTATTCCTAACACACGATTTGTCAGGGTGGAATCAGTCCACCAGCACAGAAAAGTTTAGATACTTTTGCCAGAAGTTCTCTGTTAACAACCGGTCTAATGGTAAGAAAGCTTCAAATTCCTCAGCACAAGCTGTTTACAGAGATTCTGCAGGCACCACTCTTGGACAGATTGGCACAATATAGGCAGGCAGATAACTGTGGAGGCATTCACATGGATTCAGTATCCTGAGAAAAAGCCTGACAGGCCTCACAGATACCAATCGACAGTATTGGAAATACAGGAGCCAAGCTGTACATCTCTGAATTATGCAACTGGTATTTCTTTCTCCTACAGCCATCAAACTCAATAAAATTTTAAAGTCCTATAAATCCCCCTAGAATTGCTCCATCTAGTCACTGTTTTCAGCCAGGAATAAATATATTGGAGGAATATAATCTATGGATCTCAGTGATTTAAATGCACTCTGGTGAGGAACGCAGACGTGGGCACTGCTGGACACCCAGGCTTGGTCTGAGAGGCTGAATTAAACCCCTGAAAGGATTTGGAGCTGGGTGGATCCAGCAAAGGGGGTGAAGCACAACAAAAACAATTAAGCCAAAAAGGATCTTTGTTACAGAACCCTTCCCATCAAAGCACAGGAGCTGGTGGGAACAGGCACACAAACACGGGGATGCTCAGGAAATGCAACCTCCATTTGACCTGGATTTGGGCACCTGAGCTGTCCAGAGCCCAGGCCCCACTGCCCCCTCCTGCCTGGCTGAGATGCTGCTGCCTGCCCTGTGTGCCCAGAGCTGTGTGAGTGTTCCAGAACCCAGGATCCCCTCTGAGGAGCTGCCTGTTGCTGCCAATTACCAGTAAAACAACACCCCAGGACAGAGAAAACCCCGTGAAGCTGTGAACTCTCTGCTGCTGTTGTCTAGAGATGGGATCAGAAAAAACCCTTCAGGCAGAACATCTGTAATGTGGACAGACAGATGTTTGCACTTGCAGTTCTGTGCTTTAGCTGTTTTTCCCAGGAATTAACGTATACTCATGGAATTTCTGTTCCCTTCGTGGTGGAAAAGAGGTAACCCCCCCTTAGAGCTGTTCTATTTTCTGCTTTACTGTAAATGGGGAGGTGGGTGACATTTAGTTGTTAAACATTGCCATAAATATTTAGCAGAGCAGGGCTCAGTTGAGGAGAGGACACCTAAGCAGATTGCTGGTGAGCTAACCCTTGGAGATTTCCCAGATTTCTCTCTCTTCCTCCCCGTTTTGTGAATTTTTTTTTTCTTTACAGAGAAACTAAATAAACATTTGCAAGGAGACACGCGACTGGAACAAAACCCCCATAAATAATTCAAAAACATAGTAATAGGATCTAAGATACACTTTCTGATTATCAGCACACGATTCTACTCCTTATTTTGTTTTTTTACAGTAGCACCCAGCTGGTACAGTGCATCATGCTAATGGGGGAGTGTCTTTCACATTCCCCCAGCTCCTTGGAAACGCGTCTCCATCAAACTGCTTTGAAGTTCAATTTTAATTTAGATGCAAACCATCCCAAAAGTACTGATAGTCTAAAAAGCGCCTCTGGCAGTCCATAATGAGGAGGCACTGGAGCTGTCAGGTTTGATTAGGGGGTGGCTGCAGTCGCTCAGGCCATGCAGCACCGCTCAGCCCCTCCTGATCAGCTCAGGTTTCCTCCCCAGCGCTCAGCGCTGGGGCGTGGGGCGTGTTTTCATTTATTCCCTGCTTTTCAATCAGCCCCCAGAGCACTGCAGTGATAAAGCCGTGCAGGAGAGCATCCCCCAGTCCCCTCCTCACCCAGACATCCCTGCTGCAGCATTTCATCTGCAAGGGATTCGCAGCAGGAGGCTTAAAACAATCTGCTGGTATTAGGGCTTAATAAAAGAGCAATATTGTGTCACAGCGCTGGGGTTTGAGGAGTGTCACTGTGCAGCTGAACGGACCAGTTCCCACCAAAATAAATAATATTTGGGGGATAAGAATAATTCTTTTGTGAAGAATTTCTGTGCTTCTGAATCCATCATGTGTCCCACGTTCAGCTGATTTCAGTGGGGTTACCTGGGACAGGAACCTGCACCAGGAAATGTAATCACTATTTACAGGTCCTGCTGCTTTCAGCAAGTGCCACGGACAGGGAGAACAGAGAATGTGCATTCCAGAAAACACAGGCAGCACATCTGACCTCAGATATCCAAAATACCAGCCCAGGGAAGCCCTCCTGGCCCGAAGCCCCAGCCCTGAGCCTGGTTCCAGGAAGGGCCCTGGATGCACTGCCGTGGTGCAGGACGACATCAGGAGTATCAAACACCCCATTGTCTCCCCCAAACAGAAAGGCAACACCAAATACAAAGGACACCAATTTCCCTCTGTCTGTGGGGTTTATTCTGTGTGTTCATTCTCTGCTAGGCCCAGGGCCAGCACGGTGCCTCCCCACCCTCTGAGTGTCCATTTTTATCCCCTATTCTTGGAATTTCCTATCTGAAACACGCTGCCTGTCATGCTTGAAGAGAAAGAAGCTTCTAAAATCTTGGGCCATGCTTTTCCTTCAGCTCCACTGTCTCACTTGTTCAAAGAGGTGAAGAGAATCTGGCAACACTTGAGATTCAGCAGTGCTGGCCAACATTACCTTTGTGACTGTCTGTTCTAGATGCTTCTCAGAAACAACGACAAAAAATATAACTACAGTTCTAAGGGTTCATCCTTCAGACAGCCCAAGTGTTCTGAATGCCACAGGCCACCTAAGTCCTCCCCACACAAGCCTTTCCTCCTGCCCACCCATGAAAGAAGATCTCATTCTCGTCTGAAGCTCTCATTCCAAGCCAGGTCTGAAGGTCACAGCAGCAGCCCCGTTGATTCCAGTACCCAGGGAATGTTTTACCTTCCCATCCCTTTCACCGTGTGCCTCAAACACACCGAGAGTACTTTGGGTCTCCTCAGGGTCACACTGAAAAATAACCCTATTAATTCAGAAGGGTTTCAAAATACGTGAGGAGCTCATTCAGCAGAGTTTGCATCTCTTGTGTAGGCTCCACTGGAGCCAGCCTTCCTCACTCTGCACTCAGTCACTCTCAATATCCGTCAGGGCACTTCACTCAGCCGTAAAGGAACTGCAAGCAGAGGTGAATCTCATCCTTTCTCCTTTCAGCTAGCTCAGGAAGCCACCAGCCTCCCGTTTTTAGCCTAACTACAGAAGACAGCTTAATGAGGCTCAGGGAAGATCACCTTGAATGTCAGCCAACAGCCCATTGTCACAAGAAGAGTTCCTTGCATCAAAATCTGTGTAGCCCTTGAATAAATCTCTTTGATTCTGCTTGCACTGGGGCTGTGCTCGTTCCTGCTCCCTCAGCTGTGGGAGGTGTGAGTGTGGGTGGGATGCTTACGGTGAGAAAGACGAGGGGATCATACTGGAGTCTTGGCTGTAATCATTAATTTAAGGAAAGCTACACCAAGAAGTGAAGAAGGAAGGGTTTGGAGACAGCATCTTCCATTCATTGATGTCTGTAACAGAGGCAGACAACAGGAGTGGAAAGCCCTGCACACGTGCACAGACACAGCTTCTGCTGCCTTGGGAAACTTTCCCATGTTTGCCTGCGTGCCCAAATATTCACCTTCTCATCCTGCCTCCAGTCTGGGAAACACGAGGAAATGAGGAGCAAATAGAAGTCACATCACTGTAAGAAAATGCATTTTCACACAAGCAGGGGGAATATATCAAGATTCCTTTTTCCCTGATAGCAGATGAATAGACCAGAAAATGAATTCTTCAAAAAACTACTGCTAATGCTGACCTTAAAATGGCCCAGAAATAATTTCAAAGGTTTTAGCCTGATTGTTTAAATACACCTTCAGCATTTTCTGCCTGCCGTTAATCAGACATTTATTACTAATAACTCCTTATCTCTCAAACATTCACCTATATAAACCAATCATTATAATTAGGGGGTGCTTTGGCCACTGCTTAAAATGTGGAGCACAGAAGTCTCATCTCCACCTTGAATCCTCCCCCTCCTCTGCTTGCTGCAGTGCTTGCTGTCCTTTCATGTGCAGAAGCTGGTTCAGGCAGAGGGAAATCTTCCTTGCTGTGCTCTTGCAGAGCACCCACCACACTGGGGTTCAGCTGTCACCAGCATGAACCTTCAGGTCTTGTTGTATTAACTGGTTTTGATATGAAAATCACGGCATAAAGGAAACGTGCAACTGTGAAGCAGGAGAAAAAAAAATTTGTTTTATTCTTTTTTCTTAAAAAATCATGCAAGTTCTCTCATTTCTCTCGTGGATTAAGAATGTACTTAGTCAAGGGAAAACATCTGTCCAAGCGGTGAGGAAGGAGAGAGCCATATGCCTGAATGAACTGCTGCTCAGGAGTAAATAAAGAAAATCCAGAGGGCTGGCTTGGGATTTAGCTCTCTGGAGGGGGAAAAAAGCAAGAATTCACTGCAATCTGTTTGTGTAGGAGAGAGGGACAGAGGCAAGGATGGGAGGGCATAGTGACAGCAACATCTGCAGGATAACACTGCTGAATGGCGAGCAGCACCCGCTGGTTCAGGACAAACATCTGTGCCAGGGGAACTCCCAGGCTGCTGGCAGCACTGCCCCACCCTGGCACTGGCACGGGAAAGGTGGGAAGGACAGGGCAGGGCAGACTGGGAACAGCAGAGGGACAGGTACTCCATTAAACGGCACAACATCCATTTCCCTCCCCGGGCTCAGTCCAAAGGCACTGCTAATAGAGGGAGCTGCAGGCAGGCAAATTACCTGTCAGGTGCCAGAGCTGCTAATGAAGAAGGATTCAAGGAGCAGGGGTAAACACGGCCGGGAGAGCAGCTCGGAATGCAGAATGAACAGCAGTGCTTGGCAGAGTGCAGCTCCTCCCTCAGCCTGGAAACGGAGGGCCTGGAGGGGCAGGTGGGACACACAGACCCTGATCTGGTAAATAAATACCCCACGGAACCCAGTTCCTCTGCTGCCAGGGTTACAGGAGAGGCTATTCCCACAGAAGTGGTGGCTGTGGTCAGTTGCTGTAGGTGGGCACTGGGATGCAGGGGGATAATGATGGAATCATGGAATTGTTAAGGTTGGAAAGCACCTTTAAGATCATCAAATCCAACTTTTCACCCCACAGCAGTCCTGTTCTCCAGGGCTGACTGGACTGGCAAAGTAGGGAAGGCAAAATTCAAAATTCAACCAAGTAGTCGAATTAAACCACTCCATTGTGGGATTTGTGGCATTGTCCCTGAACTACAGTCCTGGACACCTTGCTTTAATTGTGCAGATCCCTTTGATTCCCACATCACTCTCTGAACTCCGGGTGTTTGTGTGAGCTGCCCAGGCTTCCTCCACAAGACAGATGATACCTCTTGAAATAAGTAGAATAAATCATCCCCTGAAAGCCCCTTTCTATTTACTGAATGTAGAGGGAGTCTAGTTTATTTAGACCAGAAATCTATTTTTCATATGTCCAAAGCTACATGAGATGAGCCTCGCCATTTTTCTCCCTTTTTTCTGAAATCTGTCAGCAAACTGGGAATAATCTGCAGTGACACTGCTGAACACTGAAGACATCACCCATTCCTGTTTCAGAGCAGCCACGTGCAGTTGTACTAAAAACAGCTCTGGAAGAATATAAACAGATTTTTTAAAGGCAGAGGGTTGCTTTTTAGTTATTATTATTATTATTATTATTATTATTATTGTTTATTTGTGGTCTAGGTTTCAACACTGGCTTTATTTTCCCTATCAGAAATTAAAGGTTCCTGTGAACTGCAGCTCTAAAGGGAGCTCTGTACAATATCAAAGGCAATCCTACAAAGCCACGATTTTATTTGGCTGTTTTTGAAATAAACAAAGGGAGAGGATTTTGATCTACATTCCAACGGTCTCAATTCTGTGAAGTTTGACAGGAGCAGTCCTGAAACACTCTTATCAGCCAAGGTCCATTTCTATATTGGGCAGATGAAAAAGTTTGCAGCTTCACAGAGCTGACTGCACTTCTAAATGTCTGAAAACACAGATTTGACAGAATTGAAGCTCTTCACAAACAGATATTGATCTCTCCAAGGCTGTAGATAAAAATATGTTGAATAAGGTTGAAACATTTGTTTGTCTTGAAGCATGAACTGAATGTTTTAGGTAGCTCTGATTTTTAGATTATATGCTGAATGACACCTGTCAAAAAGATACAGCTGGAATGTGTCAGAAAGACCAAAATTAAATGTTTCAGCAAAGTTAATTATAAGATCTCTGAGACTTCAAAGAAATTCCAGCTTGTTTTAGGGTTTTTGTGCTCCATTTGGAACAAACCCAGAGTAAGAGATGGAACATCCTCAAGGAGCTCAAATCCCGGGATATCAGTACAGCCTTTAAGTGCTGTTCTCTGTCAGTCCTACAAGGGTCACGTCTTGGAGGAGCATCAGAGTGAAGACATTACAACATTTCAGGGGATTGTTTCTTGTCTTACTCATCTAATTTGCCATTCAGTTGCGTTGTGGGTAGGAGTAAGACACAGTAGCAGGAAGCCATTTAACCACGGTGGTGATTTGAAGGCGTCCAAGCTTTCGGGTCACTCGGATTTCCAGGGAATTATTTGTTATTTCACTCCTGAAAATCGTGATAGTGTCATGCAAGCAGTTTTTAACGCTACTTTTCCACATTAAATCCACCACTTCTCAGGAGGGCTCGGCCACCAGGTGCTATTTTGATTTAAAATGTACACGGGAGAGATTAAAATGAGTCGAGTCTATTATCTCTGCACGCATTTGTCGCTGACAAAATGTATTAATTGCACATGGAAATCAATGCAGAGCGGTGTCGCTTTCAACCGAGCTACAGAATTAAATATGGGGCCTATCAAAGCTGATAATCCCTTATTGAATCAAACACATTGCCAAGGTCACCCAAAATAAGCAGCCTGTGAAATGCACCAGAGCAGAGAAAGGCACACACACGACTGTGGGCACTGCACTGTACACCCTGGGCAGCACCTGTCACTAAATACACCCACAACTCTGCTATTATCATAAAAAAGAGGTATTTTCCCTTAGGAATGGGCAGCCTTGAGGAAGGAGGGAATGCTCACGTGGGACTCATGGAATCAAAGCTCAGTTCTTGGCTTAGTCTTAGAATTTGTGCCAATTCCCCCATGTTTGTGTGCGCTGGCTCCGTAACTGGAACTAACCCTGAATCCCAGTCTTTGCCTCCCCCGTGGAGCCCCAAACTCAGCTTGGAGAATCCTGAACACTGAATGTCAGGGCCTGGTGACATCAGTCACCAGAGGGGGCTGGCTCAGCGCTGCAGCTGCCACATCAGGATGTCCGTGGTTCACACGGAGGGAAGATTTTGAGCACAAAACTTGGGCTGGTGACTGCCCAGTACTGAAAACACCAGGCTGCTCCAGCTGAGCAGCCCTTTTCCATTTCAGTGTGCAGCAGCTCAGACAGCACGGATGGGCCCTGATGGGGTCACTGCACCACTTCTCACTCAATATCCTCCCCTCTGCTCTGCTTGGGAGCTCTGTCACCTTCCTACCTCAAGCCCAAAGCCTGAACCTGCACAATGCCCCCACCACACAGTGAAAAGGACATTTGCAGACGTGGCATTGTGTGCTCACCAGCACCTGCTGCTCCTTCTCCTCATCCTTTATCCATCCTGCCCCCGGATTTGGAAGGTCTTTGGGTCAGGGATTGGATTTTGCTCTCTGGGCTGGGGAAATGAGGAGCTGTTTGCTAATCCTCAGTCATTCCCAGAGGAATGTCACATTAGAGCTCATCAGTAGCTGATTATCAAGTCCACACCATGCTTAAAACAATGCCCAAATGTATCACTTTTAAAACAATGCACAGCTATTCCTTCAGTAATTCTGGCTGTTGCATTCTCAAGTGTTCCTTTGATTTATTAGCCCAGTGTGCTATTAAAATAATGAATCGTGTGTTGGTACATTGCATTTAACGCAGCATACACAGGGGCAAGTACATCTGCTACCTATTAATCAAATATTCACTAACAAAGGTTGATTAACAGCATTTTACATATTTACAGCAAGAGTGAAAAGCATAATAGAGCTGCGCTGAAGATAAATGATAATAAATTATTAAAATGCATTTATCTGGGCGCTGATTAGCGCGTGGGATAGACAGAACTGCAGGTATGGCTTTGTTCATCACACAATGCCAGCTTTCTATTGAAGCACACATTTATTTAAACACCTTATTTCCAGCTTTTTTGGGGAAAAAAATCCCCCCAAAATACTGCAGAGCTGTTCACACTCCCAGTCCAATTCCAAGCCAGTCGCCTCACATGGAATTTCCATGTCCAACAGTCCCTGGTTTGACCTTTCCCATCCCCTGTGGGGTGGATGTGCAGCTCAAAGCCTGACGTGCACATCTCAAAGCCGAGGTCTGATGTGGCCTTGGGTGACTCTGTTCCAGCTCTCCAGCCTTCAGGACCCTCTGGAAGCGAAGATTTGCCAAGGAAGCACCAACAAAATCCAAGGCCTCTTAAATGGGTATTTCACAACTTCTTTGTGCTAAGAGTTGAAATCACAAAATCATGTTCTTGTATTTCCTATGTGGAGCAAAGGCCAGGAGCATTTTGCTTTTCCTGGAGCTGAGCTGATTTGCACAGAGCTAAGCTTAATTCTCTTGCCTAGGCCCAGCTCCCAGCTATGACAACGGATTAAAGGTCTGGAGTCCATGGACCCCTCAAAATCCTACTGAAATCAGTCAGAAATCTGAGGGCTTCCAGGCAGCAGGATTGTTCTCCCTTGTTAATTATTGGCAGGTTCTTTAACCAGACTTCAGAGAAAATTCCTAAATTGCCTTTTTATTGACTTTCGACATAACAGTATCCCAGAAAGCAAACATGGACTATAAATGAGAGCTTAAAGATGCAGTGCACATAGTGTGGAACAGGGGAGAAAAATGCAGTATGTTAATAAACCCAGCTAAAAGAATACAAACCAGAAAGTAAATAAACAGATGCAGGAATTAGGGGAGTTCAGAATTTGAGTTCAGGGAGAAGAAATTAGGGTTTGCATTAAGAGAAAATTACAGTACAAGGAAAGATATTATGGGGAAAATATTTGCAGCTGGTGTAAATCAATACTGACTGTTAATTTGCTCCAGCTGAGAATCTGGCCCCTGCATCCTCACCTTAGTATGGAGAAAAACAACCCAATTTTTCTCTTTGGAAAATCATTCCACATGAAAAAAACCCCACTTCTTCCTGATCATTTATCTAAGAGTTCACTTGTAAACCATTCTACTGAGAGTAAATCACTTATCAATCTTTTCCATAAAACAAAGGCAGAGATCGAGTCCTGGGTTTAATCTGCTGTGAGTGGCACTGTGTGGCAAAGAAAGCAATTTATAAATAGTGCAATTAAAATGACCTTCAAAGTTTTGCAGTAGAGTCTAAAGAAGCACAAACTTGAGAAGTTTAAGCAATGAAGAGCATATAAAAATATAAACTGCATGTGTCTTACAGGTATTTCTCTTTCAGAGCCTGAACTCGCTTCCAAGGGAGGGGCACTGGGTGTGTGTGACCAGGGGTTGCACTGGGGGATTTCCCAGTGGGTAAAAGTGTTTACCTGTATTTACCTGGGGTGTTGGGATGAGTTGGAGGTGGAACAAAAGTCCACAGGAAACCAGGCTTGATCAGCTCGACCCTCACTGAACAACCTGGTTATGTTTTTTTTAATGACAAATCAGGCTTCCTCATCAGATGCAGGGATGGTTCAGGGACTGGGGGGTCTGCAGCCCTTCGTGGAGGGATCAGAGCTCAAATTATCTGGGTAGCCAGGAAAATGGACCAAGATCCATAGGATGAAAGTCAGTGAAGAAGGAACCAAATGCCAAGTATTAGGGAAATACTTAGGAAATACAAAATAGGGAATACTGCCAGGGCAAAACCACTGTAGCTCATTGCAAGCCATCACTGAAGATGGGTGAGAGTTTAGATGGGACACTAAACACATACGTGCTATTCTAGAATACATTTTCTGATTATTTTGTGGTTAAAAATATGCACCACACTGTGCTGATGATGACAGATTATCTTTTAAAATTTAAACTAAAATTGGATTATAATATCTGCTAGAAGCTTTTTTTATAATAGGAATTGCTCTTTTTCCTGTACTCCTAACACAGAATTCTCTTTGTCAGCTTTATTGTAAACATGTAAAAAGTAAGTTCAAGTCTGCTTCTGGAAGTACACAGCTGTCAGGGGCTGAGGGAGTATTTCTGGTCAAGGAGCTGCTATCTAAGCTGAAGAACAAACACTGGCTCTGAAAGTCTTTCTCTATGTCGGACATACAAATATTCCATTATATGACAAGCCACGTGCTGGGATGACCAGACAAACCCCGGGAAAACCCACCAACCATTCCATTAATCACGCAAGCAGCCACTGTGTTAGCTACAGACCTGACTCTGCTGCTCGTTAGTGCCCAGCCACGGCTGGGAGTGGAAGCTTTTCAAGCCATGTTTCAAAGCCCTGCCTCACTGACATGTCCCACGCCCAGGGCCGTGCTGGGGGCTGCTGAAATGCAGGAGGAGTCTCTGCTGAAGATCACCCACCCTGCAGCTGCTGGGTGGAGGCTGTGGCAGGAGGGAACAAGGGGAGCCGTGGGGACACAGCAGTGCCCAGGTAGTCTCTGGGTGGAGCTGCTCCTTCCCGAGCACCATCCACTGGATGTGACCCCCCTCCCCCTGCCATGCACCCAGCAGCATTCCAGAGCGCCCTGTGATGTGCCAGTGCCAGGGAGGGAAAGGAGAATCCCTCACACACAGTCCTGAGCCTGAATAAAGCCACCCACCCTCTCTGTCACAGGGATTTGCCAGCACGTGTTGTCACATCCTGCAATAACCTTTTTTTAACGCCTTGGTTCAGCTGAGTGACTGCAGCACAGCAACCACTGTGCAGTGACTGTCAAGCTCTTAAAGTTACTGCCTGTGATTTGCACACAGAGTTACTGTGCCTCATCCCTTCCAACCACAGACACAGGGAACTCAGGCTTGTCAAGAACCCCGCATCGAATCCATCCTTAGTGCAACTCGGTGGGAATCCAATGAAGTTTGTGTTAGAGATGGATTTGGTCCACTGTCTCTTGATTGCTGATATATTGGGATCAAAGCCTTGCCAGGGATCCCACTGTGTATGAAATGGTTGCATTTGTCAGTGTTCAGGCATCCAGCAAAACACTGCCTGTGTTCCCTCCATTCCAGAAAGAAACAAAACATGTCCAATAATGAAAACCTAAACCGAAGAGAAGGAACTGCAACTACAGAAAATGGGGCTTGATCATCACCCGGAATGAGTGAAAATGTGACAGAACAATTCTGAATGGACTGCTTTGCTGATAATAGTTTTTGACTGCATTTTCCTCGCATGTAGCTAGACTGGGATACTCATTTTTTAGCTTTCCAAGTAAAAGATAAAAATGATCAGTATTATTTCTGGTGGGGTCCTAACCATGCAGGGAACAGAGGGTTGTGCCAGCTCGAGAGTAATTAATTTTCCAAGGCCAGGTTCCATCTCCTGTGAGTAACTGATACCAGTGGTGTCAGTGTTTTCTGAACACCTGCCACCTCCCCGAGATGTCTGTGGTCAGAAGCAAATCGCAGCACTCTCCCTGAATTCCAGTTACACCGAAGCCTTTTACCTTGTTTAAGGCTGGCAAAGGTTACATGGGGTTTTTTCTGTAACACTCCTCTCAGAGCAAGCAGAAAGTCCAGAGAAGGTCAAGAACACACTTGTGTTTCCTTGCCTACACCAACCAACCCTTCCAACGAGCCTGGACGAACGTTTATCCCCTGCCCCAGTGCACTGGCAGCACTCAGAGCTTCACAGACTCTCCCACCAACAGCTCTGGCACACACACATGCACAAGAGATGTAGGTTAAAATTACACCTAAAAGCGGGCATTGATTTGGCTTCTTGTTTTGAAGAGCAGCGAGTTTAACACATCTGGTATGAGGTCCCTGACTCTCAACATTCATACCAGGAGACATATGGCAGAAGTGTAACTTCTCCTTTTAAAAAAGAGGATTTTCTTTCTGGATTTCTTAGAAGAAAAAGAACTTCTTTTTAACCATATGTCTTCTCAGTGTATGTACTGGAGCTGGAACTGTGTGGTAGCTCACACGAGGAGGAGACATATGTTAAAAGCTGTTCTCTTTTCTCTGTTCTAGAAAATAAAAAGAAATAGCAGTTGCTCCAACAGACACTGAAGTCAAAGTAAAACCTCACTCTGATTACAGCAGGAACCAAGTCAGAGCCACGCTATGCCTCACGGGGATTATTTGCTTCTTTTCCTAAAATGAGGTGGGGTGGCTGATGCTGTGCAGTGTCCTGGCATTGTACAGAGAGAGCAGCAGTGGGACGAGGGAAGGGGGTGCAGCAGAAGTGAACAGGGGGAAACAATCCACGTCAACATCATTCTAAAAGTCACAGCAGTGATTTAAACAACTTAAAAATATCCGTAAAAACCCACGGGGCTGGGAATTAAACAAAAATTACAGATTGCAAAAAAAAAAAACCAAAAAAGGCATGGAACAATGTTTTGAATGAACCTGTCACTCGTGGTGACATGACTACAATTTCCCAGACACTTCACATGTGCTCTTCCCTAGCGCAGCACACACACCCCAGTGCAGCTCTGTGCTGAGGGAGGTTACAGGAACAGCTATTTCCCTCAGTTAGTGCTGGAATGGTTATTTTAGGAACCCCACCTATCTGAATCCAGCCTCCAGGCAGTATAATTAAACAGCCCACGAAAGGATTAGCAGCCCTTAATTGCACTTTCCTCTCACACTGGCTCAGAGTGAAGGACAGACCTGTCCCATGCCAGCCCTTCTGTAGGAGGCCGTTCCAAGGATGGCACTGGCCACGGGCTCTCTGGTATTGTCTCTTTCAGAAGATGCTGATGTTTCACTGGGAAATCATTATTTTTACTGGGTTATGGCCCCTCCAAACCACCATCTTCAAAAAATGAGAAGTAAGCAATAACCTCAGTTTGCTCCCAGATACAGCCCTGTCATCACGGCACCGTGAGCTTGTGAAACGCTCAGATTTTCAGGAAAACACTCCTTTTCCCACACAAAACAATCATCATTTTTCAATTTTAAAAATCAAAACAGAAAGAATTTCAATTTGCCACATGGATCTGAAAGTTAAACACTATCCTTTCACTTTTTTTTAACTTAAATAATGGACAGAAATACCAAATAAACGTGGAAAAAACCCAGACGGCAGGCGTGCATTTTGCAAATTCCCACAGAAAAACTGATTGGTTCTGTGGTCAACCAGCTCTGAACACCTGCATTCATCTTGCTTTTACTTGAAATTGTGCATTTGTCCAGGGCCAAGGCACATTTTGACCTCTGGAACAGCCCCCATCACTCCTGCTTGGCAATGCTCAACTGGCAAGTCCTGCAGGCAATTTTTTTAATCTTCCAGCTACTGAAATATTTAATTTAAGGTATAACTTCTCCATTAGTGAAATCAAAGGGGCTTGGTAGAAATATTCTGGAGACTTTTTATCATTAGGCCATTTAAAGAAAGTAGAGAGAGGAAAATCAAAACTCTGTGATGTCTGGAGGGGAAAACTAAGCGAGGAATAATTCAGAGAGAAGATGAGACAAAGGGAAGGGAAAATAAAGGAGGTAATGTAAATTTTATTCTGGTTTGCTTTCACAGCTACTAAGTAATTTCTCCCACTTGTGCCCCAAATTATATTGTCTGTGCCCTTAAAAGGCAAATTAACATTTACAGACTTCTGTTCTCTGGATGTAGTAATTTATATCCCTTTCATAACAGGCTCTGTCAGTTAAACAACAAAAAATAGTAACAAACTGTATCATCCACAGCTTCCTCTGCCATTTCCCACTGCCCATTCTGAGTCCCCATCACTCGCACTGAAAAGAAGCTTCTGACACCAGGCTACGTCAGAACAGCTTCAAATGGCTGTGACATGGGTAGTCAGAATAATGGGGGTTTTTTTCTAGCATATTTTATTAAAAATGAAAATCCTTACGAGGAAATCCCCAAAAGCTTTTCTGGCAGGGGGCTGATGGCCTTGGTTGGGTTTCTAGAACTGCTCTGTTTCACTGTGTTTATTAAAACCAACAGCAAAGGGTCCTGCCCTGTCCAAATATAGACTTAATAACCCTTATTTACACCAAATGGGCACTGAAAGACTCAAATCATTCATGTTTGTGCAGCACTTCAATACCATCAAGCAAAGCAGGGTGGAGAATGCAATAATCAAAGAAATGACTGTCTGCTGCCATTCCAGTACAGGCTGCAACAAGAAATACACAGAGGGGTCTCCACAAAGGCTAATTTTGGGCCCAGAAGGCCGCTCTCTGTAAGCACTGGCTGTAATCAATAGAAAAAGACAGGCACCTTCAGAGGGCACTTCAGAGCAGCAGCTAATTTAAGTGCTCTGAATTGCACTCCTGAAACCCCCACCTCTCAGAGGTTTATAAACTGGAGCTGTTCCTCCAGCACTGACACAGAGAGCACGAGAGGAGTAAATCTCCTGTGGTTGGTACCAGAGCTGTGACACCTGTACACCGAGGGCACGGCAGGTGCCAGAACGAGACAAAGTGCAGGGAGGCCCAATTCCACCCTGACTGGAGCTGGTGAGCCCAGAAAGCCCTTCTGGAAAGGTGTCCCAGCCTCCCCTGGCACAGCGAGAGAGGCTGAGCAGTCAGGGTGCAGCGGTCCCCAGCCCGTGGCAGCCCAGCCACGCCTGCCCCAGGCGCTCAGCTTTTCCTGCCTCACACTCCCAAGGGACCTGCTCCTGCTTGGCTTTCCCCTCCTTTTTACAGAACAGTGTCCCCCGGGCCTCTCCGAAACCAGAATGAAGTGTGAGAGACACAGAAGTGCTGGGGATCCTCCTAGCAGGGAACAAGGCTGATTTTGGGACAGATCAACAGTGAAAGTAGGACACGTCAGACACACACATTATGTGAGGTGATACCTATTCATGTCTACTTTCAAACAGAGGCTTTCCTGACAACTTTGAACAAACTTTTGTTATTGTTGAGGCACAAAACAGAATAAATACATATTCAAAATCGGTAATGAACTCTGTTCTTTAAGAGACATCTATTATTTTTGTGTTGTGACAATAATGGGGCTACTGCAGCTTGTCTGCAAGGGTGATGTTCTCTGAGGATCCTTTTGGCAGAAACATCCCAGTCAGCAGGTCACATTCATCCACCATGTAAATCACTTGGAATAATGGGGTTCCCAGCCTTGAACCCAAAAACAGCCACCTTACAGCCTGCCAGGCAGCCTGTGTCCTTTGTTCAGGTTTGTTATTTGTGAGCGAAGGGCAGCAATTACCCACACCTCCCCCTGGACACACTTCCCTGCTGTGGGAAGCCAGTCATTGCCACAGCCATGTGCCACCTGCAGGAGAGCAACTGCGGGGCCAGCCTGAACTCAGTAACTCTCCAGGCCTTCTCCAACCCAAAGGATTCTATGAGAAGAAAGGAACAGCAGCTTTTCCCTGTCTTCTGCCACCGCCTGTCTCTGGCTTTCAACTAAGGGAGCACACGAGGTGCTGTTAATGCCTTAGCACACCCTCTTCTTCCTACAAACCCTCCTGAAGGTATTCATCATTTACCAGAGGCTGGAACTAGCAGCAGTAAGAGAACAGAAGCTGAGTTACATACAGCACTCTCAGAAAAGAACCCAAGACCAGATAGGAAGGAAAGGAAATCAATGTGTGATTGCTCTTCTCCATCCACTGTAAACTTGTTGGTGAAGGACATGATTCATCTCTGCTGGTGAAAACTGGATTGGAAGTGCTGTTGAAGCAGAAGGGGAATTCTGAAAGGAAAATGTGCCTGCATTCATGGCTAAGCTCTCTGCAGAAACATTTTTAATTAGATACATGACAAATCCTGGAATAGGAGAGTAGCCCAGGCCAGAACCTTGAGGAGCAGGAGTCAGAAGCTGTCCTACAGCCTGGCCCTCCTTTATACAGCAGGACAGTCCTTGGGCTTGCTGTGACACCCTCCAGTGGGAAAGGCTCACAAGCCAATGCTCCTCTCAGTGCTTCCATCAGAAAGGAAACAGGTAGTATCAGAAAAGTTCCCCATTTACCTGACTTCTTCCATTCAACACCATTAACGGCTTCAGAAATAATTTGCAACAAAATCTTCCAGTGTGACTGAGAAGTGAGATAAAGCAGCAAGGACATGACAAATGAGGAGAGCTCCTTGAAGGACCACAGTGATTTTAGCTTTCAATGATTTTAGATTTTTTTCTCAGGGAGACCTGGATATAAATGAACCCGCATCCTGCTGAGGGATGGAATTGATGGATTTAGTTACATTGCTTGACCTGTATTCTTCTTAGTTAATGGTGAGAACAGACAAGGCAGGTTTCATTTAGCTAATTAAGCTCAAGCATAGGAGAGAAATATCAGAAAATCCATTTCTTGCTGCGTTCAGAGAAGACAACGACTAGTTAGACAATTAAGCAACCTCATCACAGGCAACGTGAGCAGTTCCCTGTGTCTCGTTTGTCATCTCTGCCAGTGGCTCCCTGGCTGATCTGGATCCAGGCACTCCTGGTCCAGGTCTCCTGTCCCTGAAGTATCAGGCACCGCTCACCTGCGGCCCTGGGCAGAACCTCACTGGGGGCACCCCAGCAGGCACCCAGGAGCCCTGAAAAGGCTCCCTGAGCGATTCTGCTACAGGACTGCTGCTTCTGCAACCCAGTGCAAACCCAGCAAAACTCGAAGCCATTAAAACCGATTTCCAGCCTGCAGTTAGCAGGGCACAGGCTCCAGATCCAGGTGGGAACCTCCAGGGCACCAGGGCTGCGAGGAGAAGCAGCCAGGCCGTTCCTTCCAAGGAGAAAGCAGCAGCTGCATTGTTGCTGTTGTCATGGAAGTTTTTCCCATTCTGAACCAGCCTAAACAAAAATAAATTTTCAGCAGCTCTACATGGTCGCAATAATCAATATTTAAAGGGTTGTGGAACATTATAACAAAGGGGTTTGATTTTAGTCCCTGACAACTAGAGAGGTAACTTGATTTAATAAGGGAATGCAGCAGCGACCATGCTTCTGAGCCATTATGGGTAATTCTAAAGACCCCATAGTGATAAAAGAACAATAATGACTGAGGACTAATAAAAACAAAATCAGTGAGGGTTTAATCATCAGCAGAAGGACATGAATTGAGTGTTAGAAAACATCTTCTGTTTAGAGAGTTAAGCTGTTATGCAGACTGAAGCGTAATTTGCTGTCACTCTTTTATTGTCATGCAATATATATTGTAGAGTAATCATTTTAATCTGCATGCAGATTATTAATTAGGGAAATAATAATTTAGCCCAGAGTGAAAGCACAGGCAGGATGAGGAAGCAGCTGGTTATTTCCCCGACCTTTTCCATTTCAAAAGCTACTCCATAATGACCCAGCTGCTGTTTGGGGACAATTTTTATGTTAAGTTTGTTGTAAAAAATCTGTATTGTGTGTAAGGCTGCATTATGAAAACACAAAGATTTAGACACATCTATTCTTTGTGCCAGGCTAGCAAACTACACCTCACCATTCATTTCAGGGGGCATCTACTGCTGAAAAGTGTCTTCCTCTCACCAAACTTCCTGGCAGGTTAGACCTCAGGGGAAGAGGGTGTGCCAGAGTCTGCTGAAGCAGCACCAGCAGGAAATCAGGACAAAAAGATGTTCCAGTTCACAAAACTGCTACCAAAATATTAATGGAACTTCATGTACCTCCTTCTACTTGAGCTCAAGCCCTAAAACAAAAACCATGACCGGCAGCTCCTCTCTTCCTCTGGTTTTCCTTAGGGAAGCTGTGGCTCATTGGGTCATGGTGGCATTCAGATCATGGCGTGAAAAATCCATTTAATGCAGAACCCCAAATGCAGGTGGCTAAGAACAATGAATGTTTTCTGGCAATTCCTTTCACAGAAGCTTCACTGAGTAAAGACAGCATGCACAGTGCAATCTGCAACACAGCTCCTCTGAAAGATTTCTTATTCAGCCCCACCTAAGTGAATTTATGCGTTCAGAGGTGACACTGCCCAGCCAAACCTGTCCTCTGCCACTCCAGTGTGTTTCTGAGGCTCCCCCTTTGCAGCAAACCTGAATCCTTCATATCAGGACAGACAGCTGTGGGCAGCTAGAAGCAGCAAAGTAATTAAGGGATTTGCTGACTTGAGTGAAAGCAAAACGAAATGAAAACCGAATATGAATATATGTGGGAAAATCAATGCATGGTATGCAGTGGGGCTTAAAAAGGCTTAAAGGAAGGATTCCCAAAGCTTGTGGTGTCTCAGAAAGCTTTCATGTTCACCTGAGTCAATACTGTAACATATTTTGAGAGGGAGAAAAGAGTGATCACAGAGATTGTTGCTGTATCTCAATCTGAGATTTTTGAGGAATGGATTTTGACTTCCAAGCAGCCAGTCTGTTCCATCGCTGGGAATTGTGCCTGGCTGGTACTTAGCAATGAGATTTCTTTTAATCTGCATGTTCCAAAGGAGACAAGATTTGTAGAAGGCTTAGGTGAAAAAATACCCAGTTTCTGGAGGCCTCCTGCATTGTACATTTTGTGAATATGCCTTCCCTCAAAGGCTTTTCTCTTCATCCAAGTAGGCTGGGATTATGAGGGCTCCGGATATCTTTGAAAACTGCAGTGCGCACCCACGCTCAGCCAGCACTTTTCTAATTATATCAGCAGGTCTTTGAATTATAGCTGGTTAAACTCTATATAAACACCTCTGAACAGAGGTGAGCGGGGATTGTGCTCCACCTTCATTAGACAACCTGCACAAAGCAGCCAATTTTTGATGGTCTAAAAATAAAAGCGTTCCTTTCCTTAGTGAAGGACTTATTAAGAGACTACAGAGCTCTGCTGCTTCAGGGCAGAGCAGCAGCAATTGAGGGGGAGAAGGACTGAGAGTTGTTAACATCAGAAGTTTGTTTTTAATATATATGGAAAAATAAGGTGGGCTCACAGCACTGCCTGGAGTGGTAAGCGTCCAGGAAAACAAGATACCTTGGGAGTTGCTCTCTTTTTTTCAGAGTAAAGCAAAGATTTTCATAATTGAGTCCCAAATATCTTATTCTCAGGACTGTCATTAATTCAAAGTAGAGTCTTTTCTATAGTCAAGGAAATAATCTAAAAATAAAAGTAAACCCATGACAGAGTATGCCTTATTCTTTTCAACTTTCTAATTTATGGAAGTTTAATGAGCCTTTGGCTTGCCCACACTCATTTATATGTGGGAATTAACCCTGTTTTGTCAGAGAATGCCACTGGATTCAACACATTTGTATTTGAACCGTTAGCAGCGGCGCAGTTTTTAAAGAGAGCACACATCACACAGCCGAGTTCTGCCCAGAGGAGCACTCCAGGATAACATCAGGAATCAGTGGCTCAGTGTGTGCCTCTCCATTTCTGCGTGCAGGCTGGCACTGAACCCGGATCACTGAAAAGGGGATGTTTGCCCTGATCCAATCCAGTCAGGGCAGCCTTTCTGCCAGTCCTCTGCTTGCTCCCTCCGACACACAAATACATTCACTGCTGGGATTTGTGTCTTTTCAGCCGCTTGCCCACCTTTCCTGGGAGCTTATAGCACGTCCTGAGCTCAGTGACATCCACTCTTCTACGGGGATCCTGGCTGAGCCTCAATTACCTGCCCCAGGTGAGCCAGGTGAGCCTGGCTGGGGGTGTGCTGCTCAGGAGGGGCACTGACGCACACCCGAACGCTCCAGGGGGAACTGGATCTCTGCTCTGACACCAGCACAGGGAAGCTGCTGGATAGCAGCTCTTCAGAAGGGCATAAGTTACTCCAAACCCACATATTTAAAATTTATAGACAAAACAGTTCATGTAACTGTCATACTTAAAAATTAGCAAAACTCCATTAATGTTCCCCTAAGTTAAGGGGGAAGTAGCCAGAATATTTGAGCACATCTGAGAATCTGACAGCTCAGTGCTATAGATCAGCAATGCACCTTGCTAAGCCAGAAATAAATTCCCCCAATGTTTCAAACAAGAAGATAAATAAGCTATAGCATCAGATCTTTTTTCTGGCAATTCTCCTTGCTTGGGATGATATGTAGTCAGAGCTTCTTCATCTCCAGAATTTTAAGAAGGGTTTCAAACAAATGACCACATCAGCCAAACACTCTTTATGTTGAGCTTCTAGCAGCTTCTTTCTGAGTTTGAACACATTGTTGGTGCTGTGTTGTGATGTTTAAATAAAATTTGGGGGGCAATGGACCAGCATCTTCCATCAGGTGAGAATTTGGTTTTCTAGATAGATACGGAAGGTATAGAAATGTCATTCACTGCTGAAATGTACCCACACATAAAAAGGAACACCAAACTACTGCTACAGTTCAGGCCAAACAAGACCAGAGTTTCCAAAGGCATGATCAGACATTCATTCATTTACAGCTTTACTTTCAGGCCATGGGGCCACTGCTCAGCTCCTACTTGGCTGCAAGGCATCCGAGCAAGTGCACATGAGCTTTGCATCCTGCAACCCAGAGCACCTGAAACTCTCCCCTGAAATAAGCTACAGTTTCCATTCACTAAATACCTACAGAAAACCTCTGCAGAAAGAGGGTGAAGGATTGGAAGAGAATATAACATGAAGGAGAAGTGTTAGCTGTGCAAAACCAGGATTAGAAGTAAAATAAACATAGAGAGTTTTACTGACTCAGAAAAGGACCTTGGACCTGGTTGAACTGATGCATGTACAGCTCCTCTCATTTAGACACACACCCAGAGATCGGAATCCACAGCAAATCCTCCCAGCAAGTCTGTCACACATCCCTGTGCCCTTTACAGGGACACAGAGCCAAAGGTCTCATCTTATATTCCTGTTAGACAAAAGGAACCTACCTAGTTAGGATTCTGCCCAGGAGCTGGATTAAACTAGAACTGAAATGGAGGCAGGGAAGGAAAGAACAATCAGCCACAGAGAGTTTCTGACTGGTTTGAAATGTTCAGCCCACGTCCCATTCCAGAGGCACTGCAGCCTCTGGCATGGGACAAGTCAGGTGCTGCAATCCAGCCCCACAGGCTGGGAACCAGAATCCTCCTGAAACAGCGAAGGCTGGAAACATCCTGGAACAGGAGAAGTTGGTATTTGCACTTTTTTTTCCCAGCACTTTTTATGCTTTCAGCAGAATTACTCTTTGTCTCTTCATTTCACAAATCAGTGCATACAAGAGCAGGCTGCCAGAGCTGCCCTCCCAAGCAACTGGATTGTTGGAAACCACAAAGTTTCCCTCAAAATAACTGCCCAGACAGCTGTTCTGAAAGCTGCAAGAGGAGAATCCTACTTGGGAAGCTGAAAAGGTATAAACTGCTGAGAAAATGAGGAGCCAAGCTGATACAGAGATTTAGGGGCTATTGTTTTTAATCTCTCTCTCTCTCTCTCTCCAATAAACGCTTCTTCCTACACAGAGTTGCCATAGTTTCAGATTTCTGTGGCTCCCTGGCTGCTGGTTACCACGACATTTTTATAAGCCCTGATGATTTTATGGTGTGTACAGAGTTGATTTGGTTTTGCACTGGATATGGCATCACACCTCACATACTGAACCAGCTATAATTATTCTTTACTCTTAAAATAATCTCTTTTCAGTGTCCTTTTGCAACCTGAAACCTAAAAAAAGGAGCTCAAATTCCTTTTTTAGTTCAAAATCTTACCTTCAAAAATCTCTTTGAAAACTGTGGCTTAAAGAAAGAAGTAATTAAGTTTATATTATCAGAGTTTTCTCCAATGCTGCATACTAGAGGGAGCCAGTAGTTAATACTAATACAGTCCTGTGTTGTCAGTGGGATAAAAAGCTGCTGGGAGCTCTGGAATAAAACTTCTTTTCCTGTTATCAATCCACGTGTTCTACAGAGATGCTTAATTATTGGGGTTTTTTTATCCTTTTTACAGTTAGCCCGGGTATTACAGGCACGAAACCAGTAACAGGTATTTATGGTTTGATTTTTAGCAATTCAGCTTCCAGTCGTACGTGTTCAAACATGGGATTTAAAAACTCCCTCAACCTTGATACTTTTCAGTCAATTCCACATTTGGATTGACACTCTGAGCTGGGTTCTGTGACAGAACATTTGCTTCTCTCTCTCCCCTGATCTGTGTCTCTGTACAATAATCCTTCCATCTTCATTCAAATTATTCTTTCCAAGCCTCTGTTTCCAGGTCTCCTGTCCTCCTTTCTTTGTGTCTGGTCTTGGCAAGATCTCTTTGCACTTCTTTCCCAGTAAGGCCAGGTTTTAGCTTTTTCTCTGCCTCATTTATTTTGCAGCTGCTTTGTTCTCATGCCCAGGCTATTTAGCAACATGTCCTGTGGAAATGTAAACCCCCCCCAAAACAACCCAACATCTCATCCCTGTAATGTGTTTGAATCAAATGCCAATGCTGCTGCTTGAATCAGATTCCCAGGCATTTTCACTAATTTATTCCATCCCCCTAAGAAAAAAACCAAAACAAACCGGGAAGACCTGGCCAGCTTGGACTGGAAGCACTCAGATCTGGGGAGCCAAGCACCACTCCTGGTATTCAAGAAGCTGCAGAAAGCAGCCACTGCTGTCAGAAACAGACTGTGCTCCTCTACAAAATGTTTATTTCAGATCTTGCTTTTCCTGCTGGATCTTTTTCTCCCTGTGGGTTGATGCCATCCACCAGCCACTCTCTCCTGCTGCAGAGCCCTGCCATGCCCTGATAAAAGATCTGCAGATAGCATCCTGAGCAGGCAGCTCTGCCCTTTCACTGGATCCTTTCTGTACCACCCACCCTCCATCCTTGCTGCCATGGTGCCAGGCAGCAGAGCCCAGAGGCAGGGACCTGGGTCATGTCAGACTGCAGGAGGATGCTCCTTTCTGCTGGCTTTGCTGCTCGTGACTGCAGCCTGGAGTGGAATGCTCAAACACCCAGGGGGAGTGTGAAACCTCCAGGGCAGCAGCCTTTTTGCTTGGCTGGTCCAGGAGCAGCAAGCAGCTGCTGAGTTACATTAATGCTGCTGTTATTTACCTACGGCTTTGTGGGTTGGGTTTGTTTTTTTCAACTGGTGGTCCATAGGGATGCTGATCCCTTCCCATGACATTCCAGCCAGGAGCTGCTGTTCTCCTTGCACAGAGGTGACTGGCTGGTCATTACTGGATGCACAATTTCACTTTTTTATACCCGGGGTTTGTCGCCAATAGGAAATTCTGAAGGGCCGCTAACCAGTGGGATGAAGATAAATCACCTCTGCTCAGCAGCAGTGTGAATGCCACTCTTTCTGCAGCCTGATGGCACAAGTTTTCCCCTGAATTGTGTGATTGAGATTCGGAGAGTGAAGGATACCACAGGAGGGTAAAGGAAGGCATTGTACGTTTATAAAGACTGATTTTACTCCAGAAATAAATCCGCAGTGCATCAGTGTCTTATTATATCCTTTCCTTACATATGGAAATTATTGAATTTCTTTTGCCTCATTTAATTCTTTTTAATCCCTTTTCTCCTTTTTTGCCTTCTGGTGATAGCTTTTGCTTACTAATTGTCCAAGGCTGACACCCAATGGGAAGCATTATGCTCTAATGCTCACAGAGCCACATCCACCTCCCAAGAGCTGCTGGAGAAGGAAACCTCAATTATGGAAAATAATTTTCTTTTCTCCTTATGTGCTGCTGACAGGCCTAGGGCATTAGCTGGGCTTATTTAGGGGAAGTGAAATGGGATTAAGATTTGCTTGCTTTCAACTACTTTGTAGAATTTTGGGATGGGCAAGTGCTCACTTCAATCCCACAGAAAATAATTTAGAACTGCCCAACACTTGCATTGAGGGCAGATCTGGAGTTCTGTGGTCTGACCCCACACAGAACACTCAGTTCCCAGGAATTTATGTTCACCCAGCTACAAGCAAACTCCTTGTACAACTTGTATGAAGAGCCATTTTCTGGAATCAGTATTTCCACCACTGCCCCAAGGTAATTCTGACTCAGTTTGATTGTGAAGTGCATCATGAACTGCAAAAACTAAATATGCATCACAGGCACAAGAAGAACAGAGAAGCCCACTTACAAAATACGTGGACTATTATCATCTGAAAATCCCAACAGTGCGTTATGCAGCAGACTTGATAGCAAAGTCTGAGTGTGAGATAAAGTACAGGAACCTAAAAGATGTTATTAATGCAATTAATTCGTTTTTGTTTCTTTGTGCAGTGTTTGGGAGAGAAAAAAAAAAAAAGCCAGACAGAACTTTAATATAAAAGAGATCTTCCAGGAGACAAATTAATCAGCATTATGATACCCCAAGTGATTAAGATAAAACACAGGGAGGCATAATAAAAATGTCAGAATTAGTGAAGTCAAAATTTCTCACCCCAACTCAAAATGTTATTAAAAACATTAAAATGCATTCATGTATTTTATTTCAAGGCCTTACAGTCCAGACCGAAAGACCTTAAGAATTTGGTTTTCCTTCTTCCACTTGTGCTGTTTATTTCCAAATATTTTCCTGTGTTCAGAAATTAAGAGTTTCCCCTGACAAAGAGCAGAGAATGAAGGTATGATAGACACCCTTTGAAGTGAAAAGGCAGATTAGCTTTAGCTTCTGCTCTGCTTTATCAGATGGTAAAAGCTGAATTCGGAAAGCCATAAAAAAATAGAAGAAATTAAAATACATCACTACTTCTTTGGGCAGAAACTGTGTGCTAAGTCAGGGCCCAAAGCCTTGAGAAGCCAAAATCTGAACCCAGCTGTTCCCGTGAGCTGAAAGCCGAGGTACAGCTGCGCTCAGCGCTGGCATCTCCGGCCAGGGTGAGCATCAAACAGCCCAGGGAGGGACACAGAGGAGTGGCTGGGAACGGCCAGAGGGACACACACAGCCCTGCCCAGGCACCACAGCAAACAAACTCAAGTACCTCTCTTCATTATGGCAAAGCACACGCAGAGCAAGTTTACAGAACCCAGAGAGCAAGCTGAAAGAGGAAGATAGATAAGCAACAAAGCAGAGATGTTATTTTAATGGAGAGCAAGAGGGGGGCAAAAAAAGCTCCACTCCACGCTTAGGCTGAGCCTTGCAGAGGTTGATTTTCATTAAACCCTTCGATGTTATTGATATTCTCCCCCAAACAACACCGAACATTCGGCTTCTGCAGACATGGCAGAAACTGCGGTAGATTGAACACGAGGCTGTTCCCCACCTCTGGAAAATTGCCACGTAATAACAAAGGAGAAAAGAGCTCTGCAGCCACCTTTAAGAGTCTGACAACAGAGGAGGACTCCTCATAAAACATCTTTGTAACCTGAACACCCAGGTGGGAGAACTGCCCTGTGATCCCATTCTGACCTTTACTGCCAAATGTGAATGATCTCCACAGAGCACTGATCTGTTCGCTACAGTTACTGCTTTTCTTTTTTTTAACAAATCGCATTGTGGGTGGGTTTTTTTAAACTTATTAATGCTTTACTCTTTTATCTGTTGCCTCTGAAAATTTGTCTTTGTGTTTCAGGGGTTTTCCCTCTAGAATGACAAAGGAAGGATGATTCAAATGTATTAACAAGTGTCAGCCAAAGTCTAAAGGATATAAAGCTGTATCCTACTCTGTATAAATCAATTTCTTCCTGGCTATCAGGACAGAGTTACAGAGATTCATGCCAGCAGAGATTTGCTTTGCAAATAAAGAAAAACTCCTCAAAGCTTTTCTGCCACCCACTCTAAATGAGCCAATAGTGACAACCCAAATGCTCCTCACAGGTTTTAGGGGCAGACTTTAATGAAGCCGCTGAGCCAGAAAAGCTGAAGGCACCCAAAGATTTAACCTGAGGTCTGATAGTGGTTGTGAGGTGGAGCCGAAGGGGTGGCTGTGCCTCCAAGGCACCTCTGTGAAAGCTGCAGGTTTGTCATCTGAATGTGACCTGCTTTGGAAGGTTTTGGGATGGTCTGGGCATCTGTGGCATTTCGTGTTCAGCCCTGTGGAGTTTCTATACGTTTTGTTTGCAGCAGTTGGACAAATGTAACCCAGTCACACCATCAGCAAAGAGGAGACTACAGCCAACCCTCTCCTTTCACTATGGCAAAGGAAATTGAACTTTTAAATGGTTATTGTCTCATTCTTTCTCATTTCTGAGGACCTCCCCATGCAGTAAGTGAAAGCATGGACTCACTGAGGGGACAGAGATGAGGGCGAACAGACTGAGAACAGGAGGAAGGACTGGCTCTCATTTAGGGAGCATTTTCAGTCTCCCCCACAGGTGACTTTCCAGCAGGAGCATCGCTGTGGTGGGGTTTGATTTACCTGTAGTAGGTAAAGGCAAGGACAAATTCTGCAGCTCTGACACAGCTGAGCTGCACACAGTGAACTGTAACTGCACCTACCAATTAATGAGGATGCGCTGCAATTACTGCTGCCTTTTGCTAATGCTGCCCTGGGAGTTTTTTGGGTGCAAGATTCATATATAAGACCAAGCTCTACTTTGAGTTACACAAGTTTAAAACAAGAAAAAACACGCAGCAGCGTGGTACCAAGGAACAGCCTGGCAAAATCCCTTTTTAAGGGACAACAATCCTACAAGAAGCTGACTGATACACTGCAGGAAGACTGGGTTATTTTGTCAAGCGCTGAGCTAAAGCCATAGAGTCCCAAACTGCTGAAGACGCTGCAGCTGTGGTTGGTTCCATGGCTGTGCCTGGGCAGCCAGGCCCGCTGAACTCCCTCCCTCACACACCCCTCAGACCCAGCTGCCTTGGAGGGGCCAGACCAAGTCAGCCACAGGCAGGAGGTAAAACTCAGCATTTAACACCCTGCTGGGTGGTGTGTGCTCTTGCATGCAGAGCAAAGTGCTCAGCGCTGTTTGCCTTCAGAGAACATTCCTGGAGGCCAAGGAAAACTGCCCTAGAGGTGAATCCATCCCTCCCAGTACTGGGAGCTCCCTTCCCTTCTGGCTTTGGCTCGGCTCCCTCTCATTTCAGCAGGATTATTTCCATATTCCCACTGATATGCACTGTTATAAACAACCCAGATCCGATATGAAAATGAGCTATTAAAATTTATTGAGAACTCAGTAACAATCAGCAAAGCAAAAAGGGGCAGCGCTGGGAGCTTGCCGGATGCCCGCCCACAAAATGGCGGTCCCGCCTTTTATAGCCCTGCGGGGGGAGGGGGGGGAGGAGGGGTCATCAGCCTGATGCATATTTATTAAAAGTTTTGCATAGCCCCGCCCCCTCACCAATCGCCTGGGAGCCCGCGCTTTTGCGTCGCTGAGGCGATCAGGGTTCTCATTGGCTGGAGCCCTTCTTCCTTTTATGGTGGTGCCTTCGAAGTCTGGCTGGCAACAGCCCGTCCTCTGCAAGGCCCTCAGAACGTTACCGCTGAGAAAAGGCATTAACAGCCCCAAATCACCCATTGCCCTTCAGATCGGGCATTGACAACCCCAAATCGCCCATTGCCCCTCAGAACGGGCATTGACAACCCCAAATCCCCCACTGCCCCTCAGAACGGGCATTGACAACCCCAGATCGGGCATTGACAACCCCAAATCACCCATTGCCCCTGAGAACGGGCATTGACAACCCCAAATCACCCACTGCCCCTCAGATCGGGCATTAACAACCCCAAATCGCCCATTGCCCCTCAGAACGGGCATTGACAACCCCAAATCACCCATTGCCCCTCAGAACGGGCATTGACAACCCCAAATCACCCACCCCCTCAAACCAGCCCTTACAGCCGAACCGCCCCGGCAGCATTAAACATCTTGGCATGCTCAGTTCTCCTGATATTTTCCCTAGAAAAATAGCATAATGTTCAACATCACAATTCCTAATTCAACTCATAATTCAACTCATAATTCATCCAACATCCGGTGAAAGCCAACTCCTAACAATTCATTTATAACAGCACGTTATGACAAAATACAGGAAACCCCTTCCCAAACTCTAACAAGAATTAGCTGATACCCAAGCTAAAGAGGAATTGTGAGCTCTTGTGAGCTTGATGATCTTGTACATCTCTCACCCCTCAACACTAACAATCAGTCCCTGGCAGAGTCAAAATACTGGGCTAAATTAAGATACTTCTCTATTCCACATGAATTATATTTATTACTAAAATGACCCTACTTCTAAAGGCATCTTTGGGGCTGGGTGCACGTAACTGCTGTGTTCAGCCTTCTCTGGAAAACTGCGGAGCCTCAGCAGCAAAACTCTTGCCTGGCCACTCAACCAGGAGTTAAAGCAGGGATTAGTTCCAACACAGCATCACCTTAAAATTCTGAAGGTGAACTGAACAACCAAAGTAGCAGTTTTTGTGCCCTGAAAGACCACACAGATCATCTTTTATTGGAACGCTTTCATTAAAAAAAGAACATGCACAGGAGCAGCACTAAACATGCATCATAGCTAGTGTTTCAGAGGTTCAGAGTTAAGCTGAGCCTTGTACTGAGCGCCGCTGACTGCTCGAGGCTGCACTTCACCCACCGGCCTGATTAATTGGTTTCCTGCTCTGTTTATTGTTTGCATCCAAATTATATTAAGATAGGAGTGGAAACAGCAAGAACAGTATTACAAGAATGCCTGGCTGTGAGAACGGGAAAAATAACTCAAGCACTTGTGATCACTGATTATTACATTTTCAGTGCTGCTGAAGGGAATTTTTGAAGTATGTTTACAATCATCTCCAAGTCCTAGAAATACTGCTTTATTATTGACTTTGTGCCATGAATCCAGTACTGATGGAAATATTCCCCCTTCCCCCTGCCAGTGGAAAATCAGCACTCCTGCTTTGCTTGGCCTTTGTGCAGCTCTAGAATTTGTAAGAATGAGAGTTCAATGGCTTAAAAATAATGAAAAGAGTGCGAAGAAAACAACTTCTGCCAGAATGAAAGACTAGTACGAGATTTAAGTGCTAGGTTGTGTTTACATAAAAGCAAAGAAAGAACACAGCTCCCAGTCTTGCAGCTGTTTGAAAACTGCCACTTGTAAAGAGAAAACCTTGTTAAATATGGCCATGCAGAAAAAAATCTTTAGCTGTCCATCATATTCACACTAAAAAAAAATTAAAAATACCTGTTAGAATGCACTGAAATGCTCAGTTGATGTTACTTTTAAAGAAGAAATACAAAATATAAGATAAAAGGGTTTTATAAACAGAGGGTGGGACTGTGTTCGCAAAATCCACATTTCCCCTTAACCAGTGGAATCCCATAAAACCCTCTGGGATAGGAACTGATAATATTCCAAATAACTCCACAGGGCTGAGCACCACTGGTGGGGCTGAATGCTGGGATAACAGGAACTCAGGGACACAAACTCCTGAAACTGGGGCTGTCCTAGGGGCCCTTCAAGGAAGTTGAATACTAACTGCAGTTACAGTCACCTTCTTCTGCCCTAAATTCTGAACCCTGACAGTTACAGATCAAATATATTAGAAACACTCATAGTTAGAGAAATCATGAATAGCCAAAGTCTTTAAAACCATTTAAGTAATTTCATTTCCATATGGAATTGAATAGGGATGAAACTATTAAAAACTTCCAATTCCTTCTACAGTTTTGTAAATTGATCTGAAAGGAAACATTTCTTCTGCAAGGACAGGACTTCACTGGAGAAGCAAAGGTCAGTTGTTAGAACTGCTGAGCTCTGATGATAAAAACTGCTGTATCTCCTGCTTACAGGGGAGGGGGTTCAAGCCCCACAGCCCATGCAGGCAGGGAATCCCATCTGTTTTCCACAACTAGCAGAGTTTCTCTGGAAGAGCTTAGGCCAGCAGCTGTGGCCCAGGTGATGGGAAGGCAGGGCATGGTGCCAGAGGACCATTATCCCAGCCTAGGGAAGCTGATGCCGAGGTGGTAGCAACTGGAATAAGAACCTTGAGGTGAATTTGAGAAGGCTGCAGCTGAATATTCTGTTACATTCTTGCCCATTACTTCATTACCAAAGTCAAGCCCAGCAAAGAGGGTGTGCTGGAGATGCTGTGCTGAGTGTGGGCTCCATGAGCTACCCTGGAAAGACATTCATTATCCCTGCTGCGATTTGAATTTTATTGACTAACTCCTAAAGGCCATATTTCCCTTGCCAGAGTGACTGCGGCATTACGACAGAATCCCACCCCTGAGAATCTTCAGCCTCAGTATTAAACACAGCAAAGAGGACGGGAAAGACACAGGGAAGGTGCTTACTCTGCTGTTTCTACCCTCAGTCCAGATGACTGCAGTTCTCCAGGGATAGCAGTGAGGGTAGGAAGGATCTGAGGGAGAAAAAGTGCTTGCAGTGCCTGTGTCTCCCTCCCTTCCCCAGCCTGGATTTCCAGCATGCACTCAGCTGTGCGGGGTGCTCAGACATCAGGAGCAAACGCTTCCAAGTAGTTTAGTGCCAACACAAGGCAAACAGAGACGAAGGCAGAGCCAGAAAACTTTGGGCTTGGCTCGTGGATTATTCAGTGCATGAAGCTGAGGCTCAGCTGAGCTTGGAATAAATGTGAGAGGCAGTTCAAGGACAAAAATGCTGTGTGCAATGGCCTGGCTCCAGTTAACCCTTCCCCTCCGGGAAGAGCAGTCCTGGCTGTTTGAGATCTGCAGTGGACGTGATGAAAATATGGCCAAGTTATATTTGGAGACTCTTGGGGAGAGAGGCTTTTATTTTTTAAAGAATTCTTTTCTCATGGGAAGGTTTCTGGAGGTCACTGAATTTCTTATTTCATTACCAGGAGCACAGAGCAGCAGAGCAAAGTACATGTAGTTTAAAGCAGAATTTTGGTGAAGTTGAGAGGTTAATGTCAATTTGATGCGAAACTTGTTACCATTTACCTTAATTGTCCCTCTAAATATGAAGTTGAATGACCTAATTTTCAGTTTGCTAGGAACTTTCACGATTTCCTGCCTTTGCTCAGAGCCATGTCACCACACACATCCCATTGTGGGAGAGAAGGAAAACAAAGATTATCCTCAGTCACTCGCCTGTCCTTGCACTCGACCACACTGGATCCATCAAACAACATTTAAACCAACCCCAGAGACATGAGGACATGGCAGAGTGCCCTTGAGTCAGAAGCAAAGGGGGGGATTCTCAGTGGTTTTTTCCAGTTGCAGTGTCTGTTTGAACCAACACTGCTGGATAAGGCTCTACCCCACCATCCCAAGAATCCTCTTTTCCTGAGCACTCTCCACACACCTCCACAGCCAACAAATCCCCCTGGTTCATCTCTTTAACACGTATCTTGTCTGCTTTTTGCTGCATTTATTGGCATTTAGTTCAAGCCTGCTCGTTTCCCAAAAGGTTTCCTGTTTCTGTGGCAATACATCTTCATCTGGCAGTTCTGCCTTTGACCTCGCCCCTGTCTCTTACAAGGGCCTGCCAGGCACCAGCAGCACCCCGGATCCTTTACCACACCCCACTCCTGTTTTTGCAGCTGATTTGCCTCTTATCTTGAATATTAACCTTCATTCAGTATCTAGAAAAAGAAATCAGTTGAAAGAACAGAAATGGCTTGGCTGCCTCAAATCCCAGCACCAAAAAAAAAACCAAACAAAAAAGCCTAGCTTCATAATTTAGCTTTATGCAATTAAGACTTCCATTCATTGTTTATAAAGGAGATTGTTACCAAATATCATTAGGAGCTTATAAAATATACTAAATTTAAGCAACCACCAGTGAAAATTCAATGGAGCAATCAGAAAATTCTAAAATGAGGGAATAATATTAGAAAGCAAACCAGTGCATATGAAAATCATGGTTGTATAAGTGATTGGTCATATTCCCCTGTGGGTTGTGTCACAGGGTTATGGCTTGGACTGAAGGCAGATGAACCTCTGAACTGAGAAACCTGAACCAACTTTTTTAAGCTGACTCCTCATTAACTGCAACAAAGCCATAGCAAGAAAAAAAAAAAGTCACAGGAGAAAGAGTTTTCATAGAAGAGTAACAGGAAAAACCTCATTGTATGAGGACAAAAAAATAGCAATCTGTGATTGGGCTGAGTGGCTCCGAGAAACAGAGGGAAGCTGCTGACAGATCAGCCTGATATTTTGCAGGATGCACAGCCCAGTTTGATGGCAGATGGGAAAGAGGAAAGTTAATGACAGACGAGATGGATGCAGCTCTTGGTTGGGGAGCTGCTGTTTACATCATGTGAGAGACTGAAGTTCCCAGCCAAGGATAAGCAGGAGAAAACATTTGATAAGAGAAAAAAAGAAAAAACCACTCACCATGTAAGAAAATTACTTTAATAGATTTCTGTGATTGCTCTCTGCTCATTCCAAGTGCACGATCTGAGATTTCCCTCAAAGAGCATTTTGCCAGGGGTCTAACACAACTCCCCACTCCTCTGCCTATAAAACACTGCTCCTGGCAATCATTGTAATCAACTAAGCAACAGGAAAAGGAATGGGATAAACCTTTTAGGGAGTCCAGGATGGGTAATTGCAGACTGAGATAAACCCATCTCATGTCCCCAGGAGCCCCACTGAAGAACATGCAAAGTATGCATGATGTCAAGAATTAAAACTTGGCTTTTCTTCTTTTTTTAAAGATTGTAGAATTCCATTGATTTCAAACTGGTTTGCAATTTCCTGGTGTTTTTAACACTTGCTTTATGAAATGACCCAGTGGGGCAAGTTTAATGTGCATCATGCTGATAGACACAGCACTGTTTTGACTTGATAATGTCAAGGTCTGTGCAAAAGCAGCAGTAACATTATGCACAACACATTTCTGAGTTGTTTTCGTGAGGCATTTTGGTCTCTGCATTGTAAGAGCATCCTTTTAGAGAGAGTGCAACATTACAGCTCAGGGCAAGCCCTTTGAGGGGGTTTGTTAGAGAAAAGCATTACCTGGCTCTTGCCTAAAATAGCTTGGAGAGGAAGGCAAAGGCAGCCCGGGGAGCTGCACTGCTCCAGGGCAGCAGGGATGTGGGAAGGCTGGAATTTCACAATGACACATCCAAATGCTTCTTTATAAAATCTTATTGCTGAGCTTCGGAGAGGAACAGAGCAGGTCAAGGTTTGCAGCAGGTTTCGGGAGTTTGGACTCGTTCCTGAACTATGTCCTAACACCAACGTTAATTAGAAAATGCTGGTGTAGGAAATACAAAAACAGTTTGTCAGACATACCAAACAGTGGAAGTTTTTATGGAAAAATGTGCCTCACGTAAAGAATTCAGGAAAGCGTGGTTTGTTTTCCTTCCTCCCCTGATCATCCAATTTGTTCCGTGCCTGTGCTCTGAGGCGTGACTCAGTTATTATAGAAAACAAGAAAGAAATTTATCCTGGATATACTTTTCCAAATTTTCTTTGGTGTATTTTTTTTTAGATTTCTGCAGTATTCCAAGTGGTTTGTGGAGACACTGTGCACGTTGTCCTTGTGCTCCTGCCTCCATTCAACGCCCGAAATGGGGAGTGGGCAGAGCAGTAGTTTCACGTACAGCAAACACAAAGTTCTCTAACACATCTGTCTACACAATGCTGACAGATCATGAATGTGAAATAACGCTCAAGAGATCACTCAGAAATCAATAAACTCAATCAGCTGGAATCTTAGCACTGTCTACAGCGATAATCCAGGGAAAGTGATGAACACTGCAAGGTTATTTGGTGATTTTAAAGGGAAAACAGGAAAGACCCCCCAGATGTTTTCCGTGGGCTGGGGAGTGGAGGGGAAGGTAAAAACCAATACAAAAACCTAAACCAACTCAATCCCAAATTATGTTTTCTTAAAGGAGTGTAGAGACAGAGGATGGCAGTTCTCCTCACAGCCTGGCTGAAATGGTTTCTCACTGTCAGTGACCAGTCCCAGGTGGTTCAGGAAAAGAGAAAGGAAGATTTTTTTAGCCTTCTAAGTAAGGATGGCACACTGAAAATGAGATTTAGATCTGGCAGCTTCAGTCAGTTCTGACTGGGTCTGGCTCACAGAAAACCAACTCAGACACTTCACCCAAGGTACCAGTGAATGAGAATAGAGAGATGAAAGCTGGGGGTTGATGGTATTTGCTAATTTGAGCAGACTGCAATGACTCGAAATTCAGAAGTGGGATTTGTTAATAAAAATACTGAGCCTCCTTTGAATCATTGATCATAATAGGAGCACCATCTGACCAGAACCATCCCAAGGAATTCTCAAAACCATTAGCTCTTCTGCACAAAAATGACTGACATCAACAAAAGTTAAAATGTCCCAAAACAAACTCCCTCACACTATTCATCTCCCAGATGTTCAGAGGGATTGCACCCTGATCCAGGGAGGCACTTGGGGCAGGCAGTGGCACTTCATGTACCCCAAGAACAGTGTCAGAAACAAGAGGAGAGGGAATGGGGCAGCTGCTCCTGGCAGGGATGACAGGTAGGAGGCAAACTGTCCCCTGGATCTTTGGGAACACCAGGAATACCAATTCACAGTGAGGAAGTGGAAGGAGTGCCCCACAGCACATCTTCATGCCACATGCATCAGGATTAATTTTATAGAAGTTATAAGCAGCTTCCTAAACTGGTAGAGTTACCAAGTGGCTCAGTTTCAATTCTGGAGTTTTTCAATTCCATATGTTCTTAATAACTGCATCTCCACGCCAGCTGATATTTGGTTGCTGCAGTTCATTTGCAAACATGATTAAAAATGCAGCCAAGATTAATCTTTATTTTCCACGCAACTACCTTCAAACAAAATCACCTAGAGCGATGTGTATGGTAATCAACCCACACTAAAAAGCTTAGAAATGGGGAAAAAACACATGAGTAAAAGGTAAAGTTATTAAAATTTGAATTATTTCTTTTCTACAAAGTTTTGAGATAGTGCTCTTTAACTTTGGGTATGGCAATTCCTCTGCATCTGCTCCACCTGAGGTGAATAAATAATTGACAGCAATTTGACAGCCCTTTAGAAACAGCACATGAAATACATAAATAAGATGTTACAGGATAATAGCAAGCCTCCATACCATAGACATGAAAGAGAATTTGCTTGCAGTCTGGATTGTAGAGGCTCAGCTGCGTTTGAAATCACTGCAGGGAAATACTGGGACAGCCAAGTTCCCCGGGGGAATGCAGATCCCTGGGGGCTGCAGGCAGAGCCAGCAGTCACTGCCTGGGGTGCAGCCTTCCCCCAGACAGCCCTGCAGCCACAGCCACCTCCCAGGGATGCCCCGAGGCAGGAGAGGGGCCAGAGCCCTCTCAGGGACATCTGGAGTTCTCAGAGCAGCTATGAAAGGCCATGGTTTGCATTGTAAACCAGTTTTGGACTCTTAGTTGCCTTATCACAGCACACTGGGGACTGAACTCCTCCACATCCACCTCCCTGGCTACAAACAGTTCCTGGGGCAAGCCACAGCCCAAAGAGAGCCGTGGGGAGGGTGGGGAGGTTCTCCTGTACTCCACAGATGGTGGTGTGAAGCCCAGGAGCATTGGTTGGTTCCTAGGGATTGGGATACAGATACAGAAATCCTGCAGAGCAGTGAGCAGTGCACACGCTGATCACACAGCACAGGAATCGCTCCGTGGCACTGGGTGCTGGCTCTGGCCTGAGAAATGCTGGGGAATCCCAGATGAAATAAAATACTTTGGAAGGATGCTCAGTGTTCTGAGGATTGTATTCCTTTTTTTAGCACAGCACACCCGGATACACAGAAAAGGCAAAGGTGAAGATGCAGGGTTTCATTCCCTCCACGGGAGCTTCCCTGGGTTCAGGAAAGTTTATTTCCTTGGTTCTTAAAGCCACTCCTAGTCCTGATCAGGATTCTTGTTGCTACCAATCAGTTCCAATTTACATCACCAATGTTTGGCCCTACAACAGCAGGGAGAAGCCCCTAAAAATATGTTTCCAATAGTGGGAGTGACAGGGAATCAAACCTTCCTGGAGCTTTTCTCTCTGGTTCCCAGGGGTGTGCAGGCTGACGGAGGGGATCAGTGGCTCAGATAAAATAACAGGGGAAATGAGAAGGCACAAGCACATGCACTGCAGGCAGAACCAGAGGTGCTCTGCCCAAAGAGAATCCTACAATCAAGGAGACTGCTCAGTGACACTAACAAGAGTTGATTTGAAGCTACAGAAACAAGCACTTTCTTCCTAAAGCTGTCTGAAGAGGATCAGGGCTGCCACTCAAACGTGAGAGAGTGAAGAGTGTCTGCAGATCCCCAGTGGAAGGGGAAAACAGCAATGGGGAGCTCTCTGTCCAGCGGCTGAGATCCGTTCTGCCAGCTCAGCAGGTCAGAGCTCAGCGGGGTTTGCACCTGCTTCACCTGCCAGGAAGGATGGGAAACCCACAGAGCAGGAATGCTGGGGGCCTTGCTTCCCCTGCACTGCTGTCACAGGCTCCTTCCCAGCAGCAGAACTTGTCCTGAATGTCCACCATGAGCCAAACCAAAGCACACACAGGTTTTGTTCCCTCTGACCCAGCTCCAGGGGAGCGCTCCTGGCCAGATCCCACCCTCACAGCTGTCCTGCTGCAGGAAGAGGACTTCTTGTTGTAAACCTCCCAGATGCTGACGAACACAACGTGCAGGGAGCTGATGTGCCACGTGAGCTCTGTCAGGGTGTCTGTGACCCAGCAACACCTGCAGGGCACCCAGACAGCGCCCCAGGATGGCTCTGCCACCCGGGTGCACTGGGAAAATACGTTTCTTTTCCTTTGGCTATGAACTGAACACAGTGTTATTTCACAAGTGATAAAGATCAGAGGGGTGCAGCATCAGGAAGATGAGATCTGACTCCCTGACTTATTCAGGCTGGAATCTCCTATTGATTCCCCTTTTCATCACAGACAGCCCATCTGTGCTCAGCTGAGTTTGGGTCAAAGCATCTGCAAGTGTTTCATTATTTAGACAAGTTAACCTACTTAAACAAAAACATGATCAGCCGTGGCAGGGTGATTTGAAATGACATAAATCCTCCAAGCACTGAACAAACAATGACAAAAAGCAGACCCTGCTGGTGATGAGTGTGCAGCATCAAAAGGCTTCCAACAGCAGCCACCATTTACTTATAAATTATTTGTTCCAGCATCTACTAATGTGGGTAGGAACACATCATCAGCAATTGTTGCCTTGGAAGCTTGGAAACTCCTGCGTCTTCCAATCTGCAAACCTCAGTCTGGCAGCTGCGGAGCAGAGCCTGGGATGATGGATCTCGGTCTGTCAGGGATGGCCCAGATTTTGTGTGTCCCACATGGACACTTCAGAAGGACCCACACGCCCCACTGTGACCTGCAGACAGAGGTGGAAACCTGCCCAGCTCACTGGTGCTGACTAAACGTGAGATGGAAAGGGAATTTCTATTTCCAGGGAATAAATTCATTTCCAAGTCTGTTCTGTAGATGTGTTCCAAAGAAAAGCACAAGAATAAGTTTGATTTTTTTTTAGTTAAATCAAAATATTTTATGACAAATTTGACCTTTTTTTTCAATATAGAAAAAATCGTCCATTGAAAGGTTATTTCAAAACAAACACTTATAATGCTGTTTTCCAGTATATCTACAACACTCCCTTTGATCTGTGAGTAATCACAACAAAATAAAAAATAAAATCGGTGCTCCATGAAATACCCAAATTCTGGAAAAAGGGAGAGTCTGGCAGAGACTAGAAAAAGATCTTTAATAAGCTCTGATCTACTGAGTAAAAATCACCTTTTCAGAGCCAACTAAGCCAGCAACTGTTGAGAGGATGAATTTGTAGAAATACGAAAGCTTCCAAAAAGAACTGAAGCAAGAGACCCAGAAAATGTCCATAAATCCTGCTTACAAATCCCATTGTGGAATCCCAGAGCAAATATTGATGGACAAGCTCTGGAGAGTTGGGGTTTTGTGAAGAAATGGGGATTCAGATAGAAACCAATTAAGGTTTGCAGAGTTGAGATAAAAGTTTTGTCACTATTGAACCTCAGATATAAAATGCAGGAAGTGATAATGGCTTCCTTTAATGTAATAAAGAGCATAAAGGTTCCTACTAATTGAGTAATAAGAGCAATTAACCTCGTGGTGCATCAACATGTCAGCCCTGAATTATTTGTAAATTAGGCAATTAGGATGCTTTAGGTTTAATACACCAGCCAAGTAAGCCTGGGTTTCCCAGGAGTCTTGCAAAGGGAAGAATCTTGAGGAATTATTTTAAGTTCACTGATGTTATATAAGTGTGAGGCACATATTATGTTAGCCAGAAAAATGACACACACTACCAGTTAGTCCAGATCACAAATGCCCACAACTGTCTGGATTTGCAGAGCTTTTCTTGTCAAGGTGTATCTTCTTTAATGCTGGTTTTTTTCAATATACACTATTTCCTCTAATAAAAGCAACTTTTATTCAATAGAAGGAAAATCCAAGTACAGAAAAGCTATTCAACAAGCCAATAGTAGCTTGACCTCATTCTACCTGGGAAAAAACCAGCCAGGTACAAAGAAATCCAAACCTCTCTCTGTGAGAGGAACGTTCTTCTGCAAGCCAGCTGTGGTCCACAGCCACACAGTCACCCTGGCATCCTCTCTGCCCTGCTGGGCTTGTCCTTTGCATGGTAAATGGGCAGGAGCACTGGGAAAAATTCACTGATATTTTCTGATCATTGAAGAGGACTTTGCACAAGTTATGTGCCTCAGAATAGCTCAGTGGATGCAAGAATATGATTTAAAGGCCATAGATTTAAAGGCCACAGGGGAATGGTTTCATCTGAATACCAGTCTTGATATTTCACTTAAATGTAATCACTTCCTATTTGACTCTGATAGCTAAGGTGACTTTTTCCCTCCCTTATCCAACTCAGTGAAAGTGTCCCTTGGGTATTTTTATATTCCCAGGTGCCTTTGTTAATTGGGTAATTCATGTGCTGTTGTTGCTCCAGCACCGTTGCTGGCACTTGTGGTTATGCAACAGCGTTTAAACATTCAAACACTGCTGCAGGAACTGCTCCTGAAAGTTGCTGTTGAACACCCCAAGCAGAGCCACGGGAAGGAGCAAACTTCACCACTCAGGATTTTGTGGGGAGGAACAGCACAGAAAGACGAACAGGGCGAAAGAGAATCCTTCTACATTTGTGCCAAATCACTTGCAGTCCCTGCCTGGCTCTCTGCACGGTCACTTTGTGTTGTCCAAGTTGATGGGTCTTCAGAAAAGAACTCATGAAAATTAATGTTGTTCAGGCCATGAGCACTGGTCAATACATGTCCCTTCGTGTGATGCATGCAGGATATGGTATGGGGTGATCCTTGTCACTGGCTGGCAATCAGCTCACAGCACATCCCCCTGCAGGTGCCATGCAGGTGAACCCCAACAGAGCCACCTGTGGCCAGGAGGGCGAGGGGTTAAAGGGCTGGCGAGACTGAGCACCCAGGGAAGGGTGAACAGGGAGACAGGGAGGGGATTTTAACCAAAAATACCGACTGCAGGGGACTTCTTTAAACACCAGCGAGGGTGTGATGGTGGCCTGCAGCAGACAGCCCCGTCCCATCCTTTGTTGGATCAATATAAACCAGCAAGGGCTCCAGATTTGCTACCTCCTGGCAGCCACTCCTGCCTGCTGCTTCGTTCAGCCTGCTCTGCCCCGTGGAGATCAAGCGTTTCTGTAGCATTTCAAACGTGAATCTCCTCGGCAGGTTTCAGTAGCACCGGCTAGTTCAAACAGCCCCTTGGTAAATACTTGCACTCCTCTCATCCAGTGAAGAGCAGGATATTAAACACTTCCTGCTCATGCCCTTCCACCACTCAAGTTTGATCAGCTCCTTGGACTTGTGCTAAATGAGTACAACATTGTTTCTTCCTTTAGCTTTGCATGTCGTTATTTAGAGCCCCCTTCAAGAGCATCAGCTCCCCATCTGCTAAGGGACAGGCCGAGCAAACAGTACAGCCTCCCTAATAAGCAAATCCTCATGGCAGCTTGGGGTAGGAATTCAGCTGCAGATACATCCATTGGGCAAACAGAAATTCAGGGGTATTTTTGGACTTTCCATGCCGTGATTCCAGCACAGACCAGGTATTTTAACTCTTCTTTTCTGGTAATCTGCCCACCAGCATCCACCTGCTTAGCAGCCCATGGGACAACCACCAGACGCTTGTTAAAGGTGTGCCAGCCCCTGCACTCCTTACCCACATCCAGATATTCCTGGCCTGATGGAGCAGTTCCCTGTCCCATGGTGAACTCTGATTCCTGCAGCAAAGCTCCTCTCCCGCAGCTCGGAGCGAGCACAGCCCAGCTGGGCTGGTGGATTCCCCCACGCCAGAGCAGAGGAGCCCCAGGAGCCACCGCCTCCTGCTCCTGCGGCTTGGGGTGAGCTTTTCTGGCACGGATGCTGCTGGGTGAACCTGCACCCAGCCACAGCACTGGGAACACTGGGAGAGGACACCCCACTGGGACTGCAGAATCAGATTAAACCCGTGGGTTGGTGCTGAGGGGGGGCATCAGCCCTGCTGGGCCGGAGCCGGCTCCCTGCGGGCACTGGGCACTGTTCCTGTGCCACGCTCAGCAGCACGTCCTTTATCATCTTATCCCTGCCCAGATTTTCTCCAGCGGGCCCCAGATAGCAGATCTGAATGTGAAAACCATGAGATCATTGCTTTCCTGACAAATGGAACAGCAGATAACTTTCTAAATATAGAAGAGGCATCGGTGTAGTACAGACCAGCCTGCTACACATGCCTTAAAAAATTTCCATGGGGCAGAGATGATGGGAAGGAAAAATGATGGCCAGCATTGGGCTGGCTTTGTTGGTCCAGTTATCTCTTCATGGTCAGCTGAGGGAACTGACTCAAAATTTTAGCTCCTCATCACCATCACCCAGCAGATCTTTGGCCCTTTGAATCCCAAAAACTTCCATGAAGGTGACTGAATTCCCAGCTTTTGAACTGACAGGGCAGTTTTTTCCTGAGGCAGGGCAAGAGAAGAGAAAAATGGGTTTAGTTCAGAGGAGTTTCTCAGAAAGAATGGAGAAAAAAAGGAAATGTCACTGCCACGAGCTGGCAGAGTACGTTTAACACGACACCTAGTCCCAGGGGTCAGGTAAACCTGCTGTTCTACCAGAAAACCCATTAGTGGGAAGGAGACATCCCCTCAATCCATCCACAGAGGGTTAATGAGGTTCCTTAATTAGGTACAATGGAGAGGGGATTTTGGAATTTCATATTTTAGCTCTGCAGTCAAACAAGACCTTACCACCCTCAGGGCATTGTCTCTAACAAGACACAGCAATGTGAATAAATCCACAAGCACAGAATCTAACAGGGAGAAACCAGACCCGGCCGGTTTGGAAGCCACCACCACCGAGACCATTTACAATCTGCAGCCCGAGGTTTGCCAGACTTAATCTTCTTCACATCACTGTCAGCACTGAATTTCCCTTATTGGGCTGCATGTCCCCAGCCTGGCAGGGGCTCCGTGTCCAGGTGCCAGCAGGAAACTGCTGGATGCGGAAAACGGAGGGAGTTGGATGGCTGGGAGAGGGAAAACATCCCACTGTCCTGGCCCGAGGGCCCACGCTGCAGCTGAGCTGAACAGGAAGATGTGAATGCTTTGGATCCTCACTGGAGTCGAAGCAAAGCTCTCTCAGACCACGGGATCTGACACCTTCAGCGGGACAAAGGCGCAAGAACTCGCTGTCAGATCTCCTGGTCAGGCTTTCCGTGCTCCACCCCTCATTAGGAGTGAGAAAACTCTTACTCACATGTGTAAGAACATGGTTTTCAACAGTTCAGAGTATATTCTCTGCTGTCCTAAAATCACCAGAGTTTCTAATCGTCTTTGACCTAGATCCTACATTCATGTTGCTCAACTCACTTTCAAAAGAAAGGAGATCTGAGAGCGGTCAAGCACCTTGGACAAAGGGTGAATTCTTAACTGTTGCTTTGACCAGGGCCCAGGCATCATCCTGCTTCTGAGGGAGGAAGATGGAGGCACTCTTTCATAATATGAATGTAAAAGGATTTTCTTTTCACAAAATAATGCAATAAATAAAACAAAGGAAGGGCAGAGTATGACGTAGAAAAAGAATCCCACTGAAGGCGAAACGTAGAAAAGTTGTAAATAGAGAAGAACAGGAAAAAAGGTTTTGTGTTAACTTATGTTCTGTTAGTATCAGGTGGGGAGAAAAACCAGAAAACCAAGAAGGTGTGATATAAACTTGATTTGTAAACAAACCCCGTATCGACCTAGGTCTGCCTGTTCTTTGCTCCATTTGGGTTGGCATTTCAAATTCTGCTGGAACCTCTCATTTCTTCCTACAGTGAGCAGAGGAGGGAATGCAGAGTCAGGCTGACCACCAAACTGCCAGCACAGGAATAAAGATAAGTTTGGGTTCTTTAGTACTTTGCAGTGCTTGAACGATGATAAATGTAATGCCATAATACTGCAACTAGTTGAATGTAATTGCTTTGACTAAGTCTAGAAAGAAATTAATTTACTCCAAATCAAATTATTCTGAGGACTCCAGGGGAGTATTTTAAACTATTGTTGAATCCCAGTCCTGTAGTGCCTCTATTAGTGTGGAGTGAGAGCACACCAACATTTAGCACGAGCGGCTCAGCCCTGGGACTGCTTTATGAACAGCTTTCACCAGGCAGCAGGAACCACCAGGCACCTGAGCAGGCAGCATTTATTTCAGAAACTACTGCAGTTACAGACAGAGAGCACCAAGTTTCTGCACAACTCATCCCAGCAGACTTGCAGCACACAAGATTTTTCGCACCTGAGCAAACTGTTCCATGAGCCAGTCACCAAGAGAAGAATTTCCCTGGCTGACTGCAGATTCAGGATGTCACAGATACATTTCCTATCAGGCTTATTAGTTAAAACCTCCTGCTACAGGTCCCTGCTTCAGATCCCTGTTCTGTGAATAAATCACCTCACCTCAGTGTGGGACCAGCGTTCAGTGGCAGTCAGGTTTCTGTGAGAAAGCAAGAGGCCGTCAGCAACAAGCCTCAAGTGGTTTTTTTCTCCTAATCTTGCCAGGAAATTCAAAGCTTTAGTCTTCTAATCTCATTTAGCAGTGATTTCTATGTATTGCTGAGTGGACAACTATTAACCTGAAGTCTTCCTTTGATCAACAACCAGAGTCTTGGTATGCTGAACCAAAAAAAATGAAAATATATTCCAAAGCCTTCATAAATAACAAGGAAAAAACAAACCAACCACAAAAAACCCCAAACACAAACCACCACCGCCTTCTTAAGAACATGCAAAAAATCCAAATGAAAGAGTCAGTAATTGATGTAGGAAATCTAATCCTCTGGGAGCCTCCTTTGTGTATATATTACGTATATGCACACACACTGAGTATATATAAATTAGTCTGCTATTAAGGACTATTAGCAGATTCCTAGAAAAAATAATCCAAAGGTCTGACACAAAAATAAATTCTTAGAAGTTTCCAAAAACGATGTGATCTAATGAGAAAAAACCACCCAGGCCAACTTTGAAATGAGATGGCATCCACAAAGCTGTCCCAAAGCATCAATAATGTGATAAAACACAACCAGAGTATGGACAATGCTTCCCTCTGCTCCTCTAAATGAATATCTGATAGCCTTGAGGGGTTTTCTAGTACAGTGCATCAATTCTTATCATATTTAATTCAGTTTCTCTCAAGAGAACTGCAGGGAGAAGTGGTGATAGCTCAGCAGATAATTCCCCAAAGTAAGAAACCAACATCTCTCTCAATCACAGGCCGTGTTTAGGGAGAATATCCTGGGCTCTGGNATCCCAGGGCTGTAATTGCCTTTTCCCCTTCCAGCCGTGTTCGCCTCTTGATTTTAAGTCCTTTCTGATTTGGTTCTGCCAGGAGCCTGGGAGCAGCTGACAGGTCCGGAACACACTGGAGAGCGTGTCTGAGGTGGTGCTTGATCCCCAGAAGATGACGATGACATGGATGCCTCTGGAAGAATGAAAGCATGACAGGGAGAAGCCCACAGGACAAATAACACTGCTGCCCTCGATCCCAGATACCACCTGCCCTAACATTCGCTTGCCAATGAGAGATGTACAATGATTTATAAATTATGATAAATTAGATTGAATTCTGAACCATGTAGTGGGAAAAATACCCTGACACAACACAGATCTAGATCAGAAGTAATGAAAAAATACCCTAAATCTTCAGGATTTTTTTTTTTTTTTGTAAACCAGATCAACCTGAGCTTTTGTTCAGTTCTGACCACCTTGGCTTAACTTTGCCTTTGCTTCATCTCCAAGGAACCTGACTGCTTCCTCCTCATCTTGCAGGATGTCGTGGTGGAGTCTGGGACAAGCACCAGGCACAAGTGAATTCCAACAGGCAGCTGCAATAAATGAAAAGCTCCTCACAGCGAGGGCTGGGCAGGGAAGGCGCCAGAACTTACAGGGAAATCAAGAGGATCACAAAGTGCAATGAATTCCAGCAAGGTCAAAAAGCATTAGCAAACTTCAGAGGAGCTTCTGTGCTTCCAGCTGCTAGCATTCCTTCCTTCATCCCCACTCCTTGATGTGCCCATCACCCTCAGACAGGCTGCTCCTGGCGCTGAACCTGTTTGAAGTTTGCCTGTCACAAACACTAACAGGGCAAAGGTGAATAACAGGGCTGTTGCATTGGCTGTTTCTCTGTACAAATGGGCTTTGAGAAACATTTACAGCTACTCTCTAGCCCCTAGCACCTCCTTCTTCTTCAATAACTCTCTGAAATATAACTCTCTTTTAATTAAGGTCTCAGCCTTTGCTTCTTGCTTTCATCATGTCTCAGTCTGGTACTTAAAACTAAATCCTGTTCTTGTGCTACAAAGATCCACAGGCCCTAAAGGAAAGTCTGTAATGATGAACAAAAAGTACTTAATGCTGTATTATCAATTAGATTAAAACTCAGCAAAACTTTGCAAAAGCAACAGCTAACAGTCTGCTACTGTAAATTAATCTTTTCCACAGCCATGAACGTGGAGCATGGCTGTTCCCTGAACTGGAAACGTGTTCCTTACAAATGACAGTTCTACTCTTACCCTTGCAGGATCGAGCACTGTGATTCAAGGAATATAAATATTCAGAGTATTGGAAGAGCCTTAGGCAGCCTGAACTCTTGCCTTCACTTGTGAAGGTACAATTCCTGTCCCCAGGGAGCCCCTGTCCAGCCCAGGGCAGCGCTGCAGTGCCAGGGCTGGATGCCCCTCTGGGCTCACCTGGCCAGTGCTTGGTGAGCACCACGAACACAAACTCAGCCCCAGGGCGGGTTCCTGGCCGAGGTTCCTGCAGCCAGCCACGAGCACAACCCCTCAGAAGTGCCCCCCTCGGACCCGCAGGAGGTCACCACACCTGAGCCATTTCCAAGCGAACCTCTGCCCCCAGGAGGAGTCGCTGACAAACACAATTCCTCGGGAAGTTTCTGCGCTACTCCCGGGGTAAGCACCTCCAAATCCCAAATTCCACCCGCTTTCTACCCAAGCATTTGCTAACACTCCCATTGCTGTTTCAAAGAGCCATCCCTTATTGACTACGGGTTTCAAACTCGAGGGTGAGAAGGGCCCCAAAACTGCCCGGTATCTCTCACGGGTGCTGCTCACTCCTTACCAATTAATTGCCATAACGAGCGTGAGCTGGCCTGGTGTTCTGGGGGCACATCAAGGAGAGCACCCTACACGTGGGCTCTTTTCCTCAGGATCTGCTTCTCTGCTGACTGACAGCTGAAAGAAGCACATGAAGGCTTTTCAAATTCCAAAAATTTTGTGACAAGCTATGGCGATTTCAGAAAGTTACACCTTTTTTACTAACTGTTGCAGACTAACACATAAAAATACTGGTGTTTCTGGATGCATATTTCCCTTTGTTCTCTTGAGAACTTGCCACCTCAAAAAACAAACCCCAGGGAGAAAGCGAGGCACATCTTTTGCAAATGGAAAAATAGAATCATTAGAGATTGGAAGGCCATCTCTGAATATTCAAATTCCTGGTGTTCATAAGTTCTTCTCTCCAATGTCATAGGATGGCTTGTGGGCAGGAACAGAGCTCAGCTGGACACCTGAACACTGGGAAACAACTGCACTCCAGTGAGACTTGCTTAAAATATATAGCAGTGGAATGCCCTTCAGGTGCAGGTGAAAGGAGATCAGAAGTCAGCACAGAGTGAGGAAAGTATTCAGAAAATACCAACTGATCAGCAGGTTGCTGATGGGGCGATAAAACAACCGTGATCGTGGCCCCTGGAAATAGGAGCAGGAGCAAAGACAGTGACCTTGTAAAATGGGTGAGGCTTAAAGCAGCACCACCTGTCTAATAGAGGTGTCTTTGGTGATATATTGGCTTCAGGCTGTGTTTGGACATAATTGAGATTCATGGAGCGAGAGGGGAGGGCTCCATTCTGCTGCAGGGATTTGATTTTCAGGGAGAGCAGAGCGGGAGTGAATCGCTCACTCGGGCAGGTGCAGCCAACCTGCCAGGCCCGGCAGGCAGGGGAGGGCTGCGGATTAATTGGGCCCATTCCACTTCATCTCGGAGCCCAGGCCACTCAAACCTCACCAAAGTCCTATTAAGCCCTGGATTTTCTCACGGGCAAACAGTGAGCTTGCACTGAAAACTTTCAGTTCAACTTTGGGCCTTGGGAACTGAGGCCAGGAGCAGGCAGAGAGCACCGAGCATCAGCCTTGCACCGAGGCTCAGCTTGCAGAGCCAGCCTCTGAAACCTGCTGCAGCTGCAGGAAGGAGCAGGCAGCTAGGCACTGCCCTTCCCCACCTCCCAGTCCTCACATAAACCTCAGCACCTGGGAATCCAGTTCATCCTCCCTTTACCCAGGAAACTTTTTGCAGCTGGGGATGACGGTGAACTCTTCGTGTCAGGCTGCAAACATCATTTCTACCAAAAAACGGGACAACCACGTGAACTCAGTGGATGACCAGACTCATCCTGATGCATTGTCTTTGATACCTGAGTAACTGACCCAGTCCTGATTGTATCTTAGTTTTTAATGTGCTAGCGATATTAAAATCCTAAACAGATTTTATTCTGTAAATCTATTTAGAAGCATAATGAAGCAATTTTCAAGTTACTAGAATTGAACAGAGAACGAATGAATAGAGAACACATTGATTTCCTATGTCAGAAATGAAGCTATTTAGTATTTCTTTTGCTCAAGGTGCCACTGTTCTGTGCCAGCACTAATTAAATACAATGTTTTCTGAGCACAGAAATTATGTTGCCTCATAGTAAAGTAACTAAATCAAATTGAGGGCAGAGACATTATTGGCCAATCGGCTGCATTAACATAACCCAGCACTCCTTGGCAGTGCACGAGTAAGTTTTTCATTAGAATTTCTACTTTTCTTGATGTTTTTAAAAATAGGCTACGAAATGGAGGGGATAGGAGTTGGAGTTTTTTGCAACTCCGGAATTAGGAACTGTGGAGAAAGAAACTGAAAATTGTTTGGAGGTTTAAAACTAAATTAAAAACTACTTCGTAGGACAGAAAAAGTTAATTGAGCTGGGCTTGTTTTCCTTCACACGTACACCTGGCTGCACATAGTCCTGCAGGAGTGAGGTCGTTTCTGCTCTCCTCCAGGAGGGATAAATTCATTCTAAAGCTGGTTCTGACTGTGCTGGTCCCACTCACAACAGCAGCACAGGCTGCCCAGGGTCTGCACTGCAAAGGACCGAGGAGTGGAAGTCAGAAGTGCTGAGGGTAAAGAGCCAATTTCATTGAATTCATCAATGTGAAGAACATCCTCACTTGTTAGAATCTCCCAACTGAGATGCTTGAAATTAAAAAATTTGGCATGAAGGGTTATTTGCAGAACAGAAAGCGCTGAATTTAAACACAGTTATTTCAACTGGTTACATTCTTTTAGTTCCTTTAATAAAAACACAAATCCAGAGAGAACAGGATTAGGATTTGTATTCATTACTTCTCTCCTTGATTGAGGGTAAGAAAAAGAATGAAATGTGAGAATTTTCCACATGACAAAAAAAACCTATTCCCACTTGGGTTTTATTAGTAGCCAGTACCAACTCCCTAAAGGTGTGATCAAAAGGATTAGATCGCTTTTAATTAGTTGTGTTTCTGTGGGTAAGAAACGTTCCTGCCTTAGCTTTAGGTAAAGCCTCTCCCTGGTGAGTGAAACCTGTGGGGCCCCTTTTTGCCTTTCTTTGATTCCAGGAGGCCAAAGTGACACAGGAAGGAGACAAGGAGGTAAATCACTCCTGGGGGGAAATCCTCCTGCTGGTGCTGCTTCCCCCTGGGGTTCAGATCCAGCTGACACCCAAACCCCAGCAGAAGGCTTGTTCCAGGGCGTGCCCCCCACCTGTGTCACAGGGGGACTTTGGGCAGAGGTCAGAACATTTCCAAGCAGATGGAATTTTCATCCCCTTCTCACCAGCTGAGCCAGCTTTGTCCCGCTACAACAGAAATGCCGTGGCTTTATAACTTCTGATAAGACTTTAAACTGCCCTGCCATGGATCCATGCAGTGCCCAGCCAAGGGCTGCTGGGATCCCAACATGGTTCTCTGTCCAGGGAGCAGCACAAGGTGAGCAGGCCTGGGCCAGGGGATAGAAGAGATTCTTCAAAATCCTTCAAAAGCAGTTTTTCAGCTCTTGCTTTCAGTGGGAAATGGGGGTTAGGTAACTTGAATCAGCATTCCTCATTTCAAAGGCCAAGTCTGCTTTAACAAATTATTTTGGCTATCATGAGCCTGTGCCTCAGTTTACCCATTTGCAAAACTTGAGGAATACTTAAATCACAGGGCTCTGCCAGCTGCTAAAATTAACACGCTTGAACTTCGTGTTCCTTGACCAAAATGAGCTGTGGATGTGCGTGGCAGCAGCTGGTGAGGAAATCTGGTGGAGGCTGCTGCGAGCAGGGCTGGTGTGCAAGGGGACACTGGTGTCACACCAGCCAGATGGGCTCTGCCAGCAGCAGGGTGTCCTGGCTGTCACACAGCCTGGCCTCTCCAGCCGCCCACACGACACACAGCCCCACGTGTGAGCACCCAGAAGAGCTAACACGGGTATCAGACTCGGCCATTCATTATCCTGCCTCAGTTTAAAGCCCCATCCTGAGGTGAGAGGACACATCTCAGCTTTTTAATTACCACTTACCCCAGCTACTGCAATCACAGACCCATAAAGGAATCCCAGCACAAATTGCTGGTGGCTAATAAATATCAGTCAGGGATAAATAATGAACCAGAGCTCTTTCACCTCTTTATTAATCTATGGTATTTGCTGTAAAAGTCTCGATGAAGGGAGCTCTGCCCTCACAGGCAATGAGGTGCAAAGGAATGCAGCGAGTTCTTTGGCCCTGCTGGGATTGAGGCTTCCAGCCATGACTGATGGGGTGGCCCTGCTCTGTAAGGGGGAGATGTGAGGTACAGAACCTGTCCCACTGCCAGTGTGTGCAGGAGCCACAAACACTGATTGATTTTCATTCTGCAGGGCTCATTTCAAATGGAAGCAGGTGTGGAGGGGAGGAGCAAGGCTGTGACTGCAGCACAGGGCACTGGGCTGGCGGAGCGGGGCACTCAGTTTGCCCTGGCACATCTGTGTGGCCGACAGACCAAACTGCAACCACGCCATATCAAGAACATTTTACCAGAAAAATGAGCCATTTGCTTGGCTGGTGTCCATCTGAGCAAGTGGAGGGTTCCCCTCCTGACCAAGATGGAAACACAGACGTTTGTGGGAACAGAAAACAGGCTGCAGGCAAGAGCTCTGCAGCAAAGGGCAGAGGGGCCCTGGCACAGGGTGCCCAGAGCAGCTGTGGCTGCCCCTGGATCCCTGGCAGGGCCCCAGGCTGGGTTGGACGGGGCTTGGAGCAGCCTGGGATGGTAAAACCTGGCAGTGGGATGTGACAGGGTAGAGCCTGAGCTATGAGCTAGGGCTGGAAGGCTCCTGAGTGTTTGTCAGAACAGCAGAGAACTGAAGAATGAAGCAGTAAATCAGTGCCTGGTTTTATATAGGGATTACCCAATATAGTTTATGGACATGGGCCTTATTTCCCTTTAATCATGAAAAGCTTCAGAGGCTCCCATATTCCCACTGCCCATATTTCATTGTGACATTGTGTACCTCACCCACACCCCACAAAGAAGGACGAGCTTTCCTTTTCAGCCTTCTAAGTTCCCACCTTTCCTCAACACTCATCACCTTAAGCTGCACAGAGAACAACTTCCTAAGGTGCTGAAGTACCTGGGGGTTCAACCTCTCAGAATCTTTCAGCTCTTCCTTCCTGGTTTTATTCACCTTGAAAAAAAAAACCAAACTACTTCCAAGCCCTTTGTCTTGTTGAGGATATCATTTTGCCTTGGGTTTAGAGGCAGTCACAGCTCATGGCATTTTCTGACTCACAGTAGAGGACTTTGGTCCTCCAAGGAGCATGTTCTCCTCCTGCCTCTTCCGAGGAACAACCTTGAAATTTTTTAACTCCAGAATTAGAATTCTGAACTTGCTCTAGAGTGCCTCAAAAAAGCTCTATCTGAAATAGCTGTTTCTTGTCAGGCTCCTAAAATCCCTCGTGGTTAAACATAATTTTTTAAAGGCTTTATTTGCTATCAAGCACCTGAATCCTGTATATTTCACAAGTTAATGAGCTCGTTTTTGAGGAGAAAATGTAGCTGTTAGGAATATTAACTGAAGTTATGCTTACTGCTGGAGTGGGTGCAGGGTGTGTGTGTAAAAATCCTGCTTTAATGTCTAATCTTGGAGTAAGTCCCAGAAGAGATTGATTCAATTTCCATTCATTATGGGAGCAAAACTTAAAATGACTGGGATGTGCAGACCCTCGCTGGAGGCAGCAGAGGGCAGCGATGTGGGCAGCTGAGGAGCCTCCCAGAGGTGCTGCAGGGAGGGTTACTGGGGGAGCTCAGGGCTTGGGCTTGGGTTACAGGCTGGGCTCTGCCACTGCCAGCTTTCATTTGCAGGTCCCCGAGCCACAAAGCCTCCAACTGCTCCTCCCTTCCCTAGGAAAGGCCACTTAGCTCTAAATGGTAACTCCTGCTTTGTGTTGCCTTGGGAACCAAAGCACAGGTTTTGAATAGAAAAATACTATCACTTAAAATATATATTTTTATACAATACTTAGAGCACTTACACATCATCTGGCTTCATGTTTGCCTTGAAGGTCCTTGTCTATCCCTGACCTTCGGGTGGTTGAGGCAAGCGCTAGAAACCAAAAGAACTACAATGACTGGGAAATAAGCTGATCTTTAATAAGCTCAACAGACTTAGTCAGGGACTAAATTCTTCAGCCAAAAAGAGACAAAACCAAAACCTCTTAAAAGTGTTTATGAAATTTATCTTGCTAAATTGTGAAATGATGATTGTATGTGGTAATGACCATGTTCCTGGTCTTAACAGTTTTAATAACCAAAGAAATGAATCATTCTATGTGGTGACCAACCTGTGGGCTAAATTAAATACATATAATATCAAATAAGCATAACTGAAAACACAGTTTAACAGGATAATTGAAAACAGAATTTCAGCTCAGTTCATGCATCAGAGTAGCAGTGGGAAAGGACCAAAGTCAGGGCTGGGCTCACAAACCATGGGCACCTCTCTGTGCATGTTCCGAAGGTTGTTCTGCATTTAATGCAGAATATTTGTGCCTCAATCAAATTTACTTCTCAGTGTAATTTTGTACCTTGCCTGTTTCACAGCTACTTCTGTGCCACAGTCTTGATGAGTCTTTTTGCTAAAGATTCTGAATTTCTAGCTAATGTTATTCGAAGTTTTGCAGATAAGGGCTGGAGCATCACTGCATCGATGAGAAGAGCCCTGAGAGCCCCAGCTCCTTCCCTTGCTGTGACTCTGTGCTGTCAAAACACAAATACTTTAAGGGGTGAGCCATGAGAGGAGACATCACTGCAGTCATGTGTGATTTACAGGAGTGTCAGGGCACATTACAGCTCAGATTTACTTCCATGCTAATTTGTTTTGAGTGATAAAATACTTGTCCTGTCTATTAGTGCCACACAGACTCAATTTCGCTCCTGCTTGGCCAAAGCAAAACAAAGGCTCTGCAGGAAGGCAGGAGGTGACTTTGTTTAGCTCAAACATTTATCTATTAAATTAAGTTTTAAACACCTAAACCCCCTCAGAACACTGACATTTTGTTTTACCTATTTATAAAAGCATTTTGCACAGAGCACAGACACTTCACACGTGATGCTCCCAAGTGACAGTTTGGGTTAAAATGCCCAAATCCAGGATTTAGTCATCCCCCCATGACATGGGTATTCCATCTTCAACTCGAGCTTCCACCGTGTGTTATACCTGCATTCATCCTCTGTTCCTGACTCTCTCAACACTCACAAAGGAAATAATAAAAGTCTGCTGAGAAACCTCAGAAATTGATACAAATTCCAATTACACAAAGTGTAACAGAACCCACAGCAGGGGCTGCACAAAGCACCTCCAAACACAAAATGTCCTCTGTCTCATTAAATCATGAACTGGACAGGAGTGTTTGACTCTGATGGGTTTATTACCCTAAATGCTATTGATTAGTAGTAAAACACTGCATTTCTTCATTTACAGGCAAGGAAATCAGCTCCTAAGCTGTTACACAGCACTATGAGAGCCTGGCAGGTGTGAGAGAGCTCTGGGATACCTGCACAGGGCTGGCCACCACCATTCACCTTTTCCTGGGAGCATTTTGCCCAATTCCCAGGACTTCTCTGACAGAAATCTTCACTTGAACACCCGCTGGTGCTTGTACCACGTTAGCTGTTCTCACACACATCCTTCAGTTTCAGCTGGGCTGAGCAGGAGAGGGAGGAATTCCTGCTCCTGGCTGTGCCTGTGCAGCTGCTGGTGCCTTGAGAACACCCAGGCTCAGCTCTCTAACAAAGCTCTCATCCCCTCTTGTCAGCTCTCCGCTCACCCTGCATGTCACAAATCCCTCAGCTCGGTTTTGGGGCAGGGAAGAGTGCTCTGTGCTCCCTGTCAGAGCTGCAGGTGGTGTAACCAGTCAGAGGGGAGAGCTGCTTACTCACACGAGTTTTGCTGATGGGCACCAAATCCTCCCACACAGGAGGAAACGTTATCAATCCTGCTATTGACAAGATTGTAAAGGAAGACTGAAGACAGGAGAGCCAATGAAGTAATCTGAGAATCCCTTAATTGCAAGAGTATTAGGTGGAATCCCAAGCACAGATAAAGGATTAAGAACTTAATGCCACAAGGTTGTTTTCCTTGTATCTTATTTACTTTCTTCAGCCCCAGAGGAGCAATTTGTGTCAGCAGGGTATTGTACATCCTCAGATGCCACCTGGGAAAGTGATTTTAAAAATCATTTCCCTGCTTCCAGTTTGCAGGAGTCCAACCATTGTTTGCAGCTTTACAGCAACACTATGATTACAAAATAAAGTGTTGCCTGTAAAGCAAGCTAAATAAGCAGTATCAGGGTAGCAGTGGACAACTGAACTAAGTGTTCATCTTTTGGTTATCACATGTTTTGTTCACAAGGAGATTATTTTTCCAGCACAGCCTAACACAATTACTCCACATAATCATCATCACCATTTGCCTACTGCATCAAAATTTCATGGTGTGCTCTAAAAGCCATCCTCTGGCAAGAGAACCTACACCCAGTCTGAACAAGCTTCACATGGAGATGCGTTTACTCCATCCTTGGAGGGGTTTTTTGCAATAGAAATCTGTATTTTTCAATCAAACCTAACACTGTCTCGAGTTAGGGCAGAGCCTTGCTGAGCTCCTGACTTTGTTGTGCATGTGGAGTTATCTGAGCCAGGCTGGATGGGATCCTCTGCCTGTGCTGGGAGGGTCTGGGTTTCATAGCCACAAGTTCATTACATTTTGGGCAGGCCAGAAACTTTGAGGCTGAAGTCAGCCTAGATGAGAGTCTCTGACTTTCCAAGGCACTTGGTGCCCCGTGCAGAACTCTGCCTTGCTCCACTGACGTGGCTTTAACAGCCAGGAGCACCAAAGGGGCCCTTATCAAACCTAGAAAGCAAAGATATTTATCTGGGATCCCGAGGGGAACACCAGCTCACGAGCTAACACGTCTGCACTTTTTTCTTGGATTTTCTTTTAAATGCTTGGGTGTAACCTGTGATTGTAGCAAAATTTTTAAGTTTAGAAAGAAGTCCTAGTGAAAACAAGTAAATTTCTAAAGAATATTAAAACCAGAACTAATTCCTACTTAAAATTCTAGGGTGCAAATCAAGCCTTCAGACTCTAGGAGAATTCAAACGTTGAGTTTTCTTCAGTTTTATCAACTCAGCTGCAATGAAAACAGTGTTACTGATGTCCTACACGCTCAGTATTGGGCAATTGGAATGTGTCTCCATAGAGAAATTAGAGATGAGCTGCTTTGTTGCCTAAGCCCTGAGGGGCTCCCTGCCAAGGCCTCTGGAGTCCCAACCCCTGCGGGTGCTTCACTCCCTCCCTGCCTGGGCATCTGGAATCCCAACCCCTGCAGGTGCTTCCCTCCCTCCCTGCCTGGGCATCTGGAATCCCAAACCCTGCGGGTGCTTCCCTCCCTCCCTGCCTGGGCATCTGAGCCGTGCCAGGGCTGGGGCCGTGGGGAAGGCACGGACCACAGCCCAGCAGCCCGTTCAACATGGAAACATTTGCTAAAGAAAACAAACAAAAGCACAAACGCAAGCTGACAGGTTTCCCACACAGCTTGAGCTACACATTTGTCTTGGGTTTTTGGTTTTTTGTGTTTTTTTTTTTTTTTTTTAAATCTAAAATTTCTGGAGAGCCCACAGAGACATCTGGTGCCGGGATGACATATAGCAAGTGAGCAGTGCTGCAGGGGGGGCACGGTCCTTCTGCCTCTGCCCCAGCCCTCTGGGGACACCAGGGGCACACACAGCTGGCACTGGGTGGCATCACTGCTCGGGTTAGCATCGCCCTTGGCTGTAGATGCATCGAGGGAAGGTGGTGGTGCAAGCTCCTGGCACTGTGAGATCGGCCATGGCAGGGAAGTTTTCCATCAGGTGGCATCTTTCAATATTTTTGAGTCTCATTCCATGAGGAGTTTTATCCAACAGCTACTGGTGGCCATTGGTTCTTCAGTCAAACTCTGTGTTACACACTGGTAACTGCAGTGCAGCAAGGAAACCTTCAGGTGAAATCACTGAGCTTTGAAACCACTCAGATCCCTGAGTGCTCTTTTTTCCAGTGGAATTCCTGGGTTTAGGTGCAAAACAGGAGCCAAACAGCATTCCAGAGTTTATATATTTCAGGAAATGACAGAGAGATGGAGTACAAGTGTTGTGAGCTGACAGGAGCACCCCGAGAGTGGTTTTGCCATAGGCAGCAAGAGAGGCTGGAGGCAGCCTCAGAGAGGGCAGAGCCAGACTGAGTTTGATTCCTCTTAAACCAATTCCTCAGAGCATGAAAAAGTTTCCCACTTCCCCATGTTAAACACCTTTCTCCCACTCAAAGCTACGCACTGCCCCATAAAATGGGTATTTATGCTGTGTTGGGAATCCAGGGTCACATTATGCAGCCATTTATTTTTCAACAAGCCTTTTAGATGATGGCCTGATTCCATCTGAATAATTAAAGCGTTGGTTATTTCACTGCAGGATGCTCAGCACAGCTGCAGCTTTGCCGTGGCTGCCTCTGTGCGAGGCTGTGGGGGAAGGAAGGGAGAGGGGCAGGGGGACACGGCCCCAAACTGCTCCCACCGAGGCTGCAGTGCCCCAAAGGCAGCAGGGGGATGAGCCCCAAGGGGAAAGTGTTGCCTGCTGGCACTGCCTGCCTGGGAGAGCCAGCTCAGGGGGCTGCAGCAGCAGCTGGCTTCTCAGAGGACCCGGTGGGTTTCTGAGTGCTGGTTTGAGGGGACCTCCTGAAGCACCCACAACAAACGACTGCCCCGTTTGCCTCAGGGTTATCAATGTCAGGCAGACAAGAAGAGAGGCTTTGGGCTTGCTTAGGGGTTTTTTTTGTTGTGTTTTTAAGGGACTCAACCCCACCTGGTACAGGATAAAGACAAGTGCTTGGACAACACAAACCCTGGGCTAGCTCAGGCTGTCCCGGACAGGGGGAACACCAGGATTCTGCTGCCCTCTTGCCAAGGGTGCCCAGAGCTGTCTGTCCTGGTGCAGGTGATGGAACAGCCTCTGTGACAGGCTCCTGAGAAGCACAGCTTTCTCCCTAGCTCATGATTTACTCCAGCAGATTGTCACACCCTCTCTGGTTGTACTTCGTCCTCTCCCTGGCCAAGCTAAGCTTTGCCCACTGCTCCTTCAGTCCCTGGTAGCAGCTTTGTGCAAACCAAGGGTTCCTGGGATACTCTGGGAGCTGCAGGGCTGCACTGAGCCCGGAGAGCCCTGTGAGTGCCCCCTTTCCTCACGTGCCCATCAGCTCACGCTGGCCCCCAGACCACCCCAGCCCGGGCAGCTCGTGCCAGACCCCGCAGAGGGCTGGGAAGGCTCCTCAGGCACAAGGAGCAGGGCTCACCAACACTCCCCAGGGAGCTCCCCTGGTGCCACACCGAGGTGATCAGCACAGCTCTGCTGTCCTGGCTGTGAAACCACGGTGCTGTGGCTCACAGAGAGCATCACAGACAGCTGCCACCACCCTGCCTCCCCTATGGCACGGCAGTGCTGTGCCAGGGCTCGGAGGAGCCAGTTCAGTGTTACTGCTACACAGGATGATAATTAAGCATGCACTAGACTGGAAGGAAATGTGTAAGAAGCTCTGGAGAAGTAGCCCTGAAGCTATACTAGCGATGGAAATGAAGTTGTGTTACTCAGAGCCAAAGAGTGAGGTCACAGAAGGCGAGGTTGGCACAGAATTTACTCATCCCTGCTCTCGTCGGAGGAGGCTCCTTAAGTTTATCACTGGCTCAAAGGCACATTAATCTTTCAGAGATGAGAGCAATGAGAGTAACTGATTTTTAAAGGTAGGCACATGAAGTAATTGCAAGTTTGCCTGGACAAGAAAATGCCACACTTGCTCTCTCTCTCTTGAAAAGCAAAAATGAAATACCAGGCTCCTGAGTGAATGTGGCATGGGACAAGTTCAGAATGGTTCTTGGCCTGCCTGCTAAAAGTAGGTGAATTGCCAGAGGGGAAAAAACAGTAGGAGAGATGCTGGATAACAATGTCAGGGAGTTCCAGCCTGGGGGCTTGTGACAGTGCAGCCAGCATTCAGGAGAGGAATACAAATAACAATAAAACAACCTCCACCACACACCAAAAAAAAAATCCCAGCAAAGCCAGACACAAAAATCCCCCATCCATAAATTGGAAAATACTTGCACTGTTGGCACTGGACAAATGCAGAACACAACAGGTCCCAAGCTCTTAGAGCTAACACTGAGGTTATTCCTGGTGTACAAACCAGAAACCCTCTGAGGTTACACTGATGCTAAGTTTGCAGAAGGTCAGAACCAGGCCTTTTGTTGTTGGAGAAATTTAGATTTTTTTTCGCTTCCTAAAAAGTGTTGATAGCAACAACAACGCACTCATTATTTCCAGCAGTGCTTCACCTTTAAAATGTCACATCTAAACTTGAAACGGCATGGGGCAAGGCATCTTTGGACTCACACAGAACTCTGCTTTCTTGAGATAAATTAGCTGTATGGAACCAAAGCTCCACTGAAAAAAAATGGGCGTTTACTGCCTTTTTTTAAAAAAAGCATTTCTTAAAGGATAAAGTAGTGTATATAGGATGAAGGACAGAAAATAGGGTTTTCTTCAGAAAACCACAGAGGTGTTACAGGTAACTTTTTTTAATGAGAACCCTAATAAAATTATTGCTTTATCAAACAATCTCATTTGTTTGATAATGAGATCTCTCCTCACTGAGCTCTGTCACTCCCATCTTGCAAACCATAATTCTGCAATCTTGAGAAGACTCCTGAGAGTTGAGAATTACAAGAATACAGTTCATAATGCAAATCTCCTCCTGGCTTTCACGAGTGCTCCAGGGCTGGCTTGAGAACCCCCACACACAGCACTTAGCAGTTGAAACTGGTGGCAGATTAATGGAACAAATTACACCCGAGCCCTGAAGAGCACAGGGCACATAACTGCACCAAAGTCAGCGGGACAGGCAGGACAGGACAGGAACTCAACATGCCTTTCTTGCAGGCAGTGTTAAATATTAAAATTTCACTGTGGCTCACGCTGTTGGACCATGAAAACCATCCGAGATCTCATCTAGAAACCCACAAGGGAAAAAAAAATCTGTTCTCTTTAGGAATTGACTTCAGGAGTGGATCAAATCACCTGCTCCTCTCTGAACAGGTGAACCCTGAGCTTGCAGGAAAACATCAGTGCTGTGAGCCAGCAGAACTCTGGGTGCTTATCTGCCACTTGTCTTTTCAGTGCTGTCCCGATGGCGCTGCAGAAGGGGAGGACCCAAAAATCCGACAGGATGTCTCTGCAGATTATTGTGCTCTTGTCTTTGGGCACTGAAAATCTGCTCTGCACCCAGCAATTAGAACCCCTGGACCAGCCCAGGTGTTCTCCTGTCAGCAGTTCAGGTTAATGAAGGGTTCTGGCTGCAGGAGATAACGTTCTGGCCGCAGGAGATAACGTTCTGGCCAAGAAGCTGCCCGAATATTCCACGTGCACCGCCGTGTGTGTGCCACCCTGGCTGGCCCAGGAACCTCGAGGGGCTGGGCAGGGGGGAGCCCCAGCCACAGCAGCCCCACACTCACAGCAGTGAGGACGTGGGACTGTGAGGAGACCCTTTTCAGCTTAGGAAAGGCCAGAGTTCCACTGCTCCCTGGGAAACAGCTCTCACTGCAAGTAGAGCAGCCCTGAAATAGCTCAGGAGCTACAAACAGGCAAGGTGGGAAACTCATAACATGATGAGAAACGGCTTTGAAATGAGGTAAGTGGATATTTTAGGCAAGTAACCAGGGGGAGAGCCAAGTGAGAACCCACCAGGCTGCAGTTGTCAGGAGCAACCCCACTTCCCCCACAGGCAGCCGTGCCCCAGGTCTCCCAGCTCCTCTGCTCCCTCCTGTGTGTGCCCCACACTCGCTGTGTTCTGGCACTACAGAGATGACAGAATGTGCTGACATCCGTAAAATGACTTCTTTCCAGAAACAAAAATTCCAAAATTTACAAATCCGAGAGACATAATTCTGAGAATGGGGAGAAAGAGATGGAAAGCAAGTTCTCATGGCAGATCCTAGCTCTATGTAGACCCCAAATTTAAGAGTTTGGTCTATTTAAGTTCCTTGATTCCCTGTTGTTAATAGCCACCTACTCCCATACTCCATTCATGATAAGAGACTTTAATGTCTACATTACGTAATCCCTAAGAAACTATCCCCCAGAATTCAGCCAGATATTGAATTAGCTGACACTCCTGTTTGTCCCTTCAGCCCTGCAGTTGGAGCCACAGCTGATACTCTGATGGGGGATGCATTCTTCTCTGTTACTTTTCCCCTGTTGCACAGGGAACAAAAGGCTACAAAGTGCACCCATCAAGGGGAGAAGTCCCAGTTCCACTACATTAGCTAAAGCTGTCTCCTATTGAAAGCAGTGAGAGGTAATCTATAAAATAATTTCCACAACCCCACCATAAAAGAAGCCCATTAGCAGTGCAGTCCAGCAGTGCTGGTGGCTGGAAGGGAATTTATTCTACTTTCTAATGAAAGTTAGTCCACATGAAAAAAAAAAAAAGATGTTTTTACAATGTAAGCCACACGTGTTTGTAATGTATAGAGCAGCAGCTTTGGAAATCAGTGGGCATGAATTAAGGAAGCTTCAATCAAGATCAAAATTTGGGTGACAGCACAAAGATATGAAGACCACAACTCGCTGTCAGCAAAAGGAACACTGGTGAAACAATTTAATCAGAGTTTGACAAACACTCTGGACAAGGAGCCCAATTTAACCTACTGCATTTAGGATAAAATAAATTTCCAAGCCATCCTCCAGAACAGGTCAGATTCTCTTACTCTGTTTTATAAAACAACCAGAAATCCAGAACTCAATTCTTTGTCCCTGCTAACTGCTGTAGCAGAAAAATCTCAAAATCTCTCCAGCTTTCCACATTTGGTGCTCAGCCTCGGTGGGTCAGGAGCCAGCCCCTGAGGCTGGGTGGGCAGAGGCAGGACAGATGTGCCCCTCGTGCTTCCAAAACAGAGAATATCAAACATCACCTCTGTGCTGCCCGGTTTCCCTTCTGGCAGCACATTCCCAGCTCAGAGGTGCCACACAGATTATTTAGGATGCAGGACCAACACAGAAACCTTCACACAGAGCACCAAACCCTGCCCTCCCTTTCTGTTATTTGGGTTTCTTCTGAGTGCTGACACAACCTCTTGGATTAGAGAGACTGCAACAGCCTTTACTGCAAAGCTTGTAACCAGGATTTATTAGCAAAGCCGGTTTTTAGGGATTTCGAAGTAAAGTAAGGACTTTGCAGTGTTAGTGTTACAGCTGGACTTGATGATCTTCAGATTCTTTCCCACACGAAATGATTCCATGATTCCCCATACGCTTTCCAGAAAAGCCCCCACACAGCAGCAATTAATTGTGTTCTTGTAGGGAACCACAGCAAACAGAAGGGAGGTGCCAAGGTTGGAAATGTCCTCTGGTCTTGTGAGGGACTCATCTCTTGGCCTCCCACAGCATTACCCACTATCAGTCACACATTTTAGGAAGCTTCACCCCCCCCCCTCAAACTGCAAAGAACTTTTTATGCTGCTCTAAACTGGGAACTGATATGAAGTGGAATGAGTGAAGTGAGAAAGTTTGGTGTCAGATATTTTAACTGTGTCTTCCTAGAAAGCCAGAAAGAGTTTTCTGTAATTATTTTTATTTAAT